>ML390665.1:50793-70187 GCA_005239525.1 Nicotiana knightiana
CATCAAAGTAAGGGGTTGGGGGAAGATAAGAAATATAAGCACAACCCTGAAAGTGACCATCTTCACCACCAAAAATATCACACACATTCCACACATAAGATTGAGTTGGTGCACATAACTCGCTCTCGGGAATATTTTGATAATTTTGCTCTGGGTGGTTTCCTCCATAATATGCATAATGAGGATCAAAAGTAGAATTACCAACATAACTCTCATAATTCCATGATGCCATGTTTTAACAAATAAAACTAAAATAAAGAAAATAAAAATCAAATACTAAAAAAAAAAATTCAACTTGAAACCTAATAATATGTACAATTACAGCTACACTTGATAATACCGTTAATTCCCCGGCAACGGCGCCAAAATTTGATCACGCTCAACTATGTCTAATAAAAGACTAAACGGGCGTTGCAAATATAATCTGGGGTATTAAGCCCAGAGTCGATCCCACAGGGAGTTAACGTATCAAGCAAGCTGTCAGAATACTAAACTTTCACTTGGTGTTGTTTAAACTACTACAACTGAATGAAAATATTAAAACTAAAGATTAACTACAATAAGGTGTAAACAATTGTAATAAAGGTCTAAGGTTATGGTTTCCCCCGTCGGTGAACTTACTTCTCGGATACTTCATATAGCTTGATTAGTTGTCTCTATCAATCATGAACACTCTATCTACCATAAATCTCTCTCAAGTAATTATGATAATTTACTAGACGCACTCTCTCAAGTTACGCTAGCTAGATTGCATTACAGTTCACTTTAGATTGCACCCGAGGTATCGTTATCTCTAATCCAACCTCTAAACCCTCGGTTATGACTTTCATCTATACTCCGGGAGTGATGTTGTTCAAACAACTACCTAAATATGCACTCTCTCTCAAGTAGATACATAATAAATAGGCACAGCTAATTGATGGCCATTCAATTAACTACAACAAGAACTTAGTTGAACAAATAAAGATTAATCAACCAATCAGAACTATATTAATAACACAATAAGTTCATCCTCCAACGGGTTCTACCAAAACCCTAGATTAAAGAAGTTAGCTAAACANGTACAAATCGATGTTTGACTTCTCTTCAATGGCTTCCTCTCTCGAATTCTCCCCCTTTAAGTTGTATTTTAGGGTCTATTTATATGTTTAGGACAAACCCTAAACGTGTAGGAGATTTCTATTCCAACCGGGAAACACTTAAACTCTTCAAAACTTGGAATTGACTGGACATCGGGACCTAGGCGTTTGGGCTCAAACGCCCCCTTAAAGCCAGGGCAGGCCTGGCTTTAGGGGCCAAACTCCCCACTAACGCCAGGGACAACCTGGCTTTAGGGGCCAAACGCCCGACTAACACCCGGGTGTTCCCTTTTCGCCTCTTGAGCGTATTTTCGATGTATTTGCATCCTTTTAGCTCGGCTTCCATCTCCAATTCACCTACACATGAAATAAACTCCATTATGCACAATAAAAGTGTATTTTTATCATTAACGCATATAAAATATAGGGCATATAACATGTTAAACCATGAATTCTAGCCTCGCATCACTCCCCCACTTAAAATCATTCGTCCTCGAATGAGGATCGGGTAATCACTAGAGTAGGAAAAACACAAAATAAACCAACCCCCAAATTTTCACTAACTCCGATAATTTCAGGAAATTTCACCAGAGTTTCCTTTGAATATAGGCCTATCCACCTATCAGAGAGCCCCCGAAACATATGTTTAACCAATTCCACACATTACCAGTCACTCCATTAACTCGCATATAATTGGGTTACCTCAACAAGTCGTATGCAATTCAATTACTTCAACATGCTATACCTATTTCAATTAACACCACAAACTTACATATCATTTAACTATCACATGAATTGCACATAATTTATCTTACTTCAAGGAGTTGCACATTACCCCAATAATCACAATATACACAAATATGGAACAACTTGAGAAATTACAATAGTAGGGTAATTAGGGCAATGGAGTGTTCTTGCATAAAATTTGACCCCAATGTAATTGCTTAGAGATGACAACTTTTAAAACCACTACTGGACTTATTCAAACAAGTGGGGATATTTCTCTTTCATTTCATTTTCTGCTTCCCATGTGGCTTCTTCAACTTGTTGACTTTGCCATAATACCTTAACCGAAAAGGCCTCTTTGTTCCTCAACCTACGAACTTTCCTATCATGAATAGCAACCAATAACCTCTTCATATGACAACTTTTCATTAATTTCAATGGTCTCAACCGGCACGATGACATATGGATCTCCAACTACCTTCTTCAGCATAGACACATGAAACACCAGGTGCACTAATGACATCTCAAGGGGCAATTCCAGCCCATACGCCACCTGCCCTATCCTTTGAGCAATCCTATATGGCCCGACATACCTTGGGCTCAATTTCCCTTTCTTCCCAAACCGCATAACTCCTTTCATGGGAGACACCTTCAAGAATACCCAATCTTCTACTTGAAACTCCAAATCTCTTCGACGAACGTCCGCATAGGATTTCTGATGACTCTGAGCAGTCTTTATCTCCTGAATGACTTTAACTTAATCCATAGCTTGGTGCAAAAGATCCGGTCCTAGCATTTCCGCCTCACCAACCTCGAACCATCCAATCGGAGACCTACACCTCCTTCCGTACAATGCCTCAAATGGGGCCATCTGAATACTAGCATGGAAACTGTTATTACAAGAAAATTCTATAAGCGGCAAGTGATCATCTCAGCTACCCTTGAAATCTAATACACAAGCCCGTAACATATCTTCAAGCGTCTGAATGGTCCACTCTGCCTGCCCATCAGTCTGTGGGTGGAACGCTGTGCTGAGATTTACATGCGTACCCAAACCTTGTTGAAATATTTTCCAAAAGTTAGTTATGAACTGGGCCCCTCGATCCGAGATAATAGATACTGGAATTCCATGGAGTCTGACTATTTCCTTGACATACAACCGAGCGTACTGTTCTGCAGTATCGGTGGACTTGACTGGCAAGAAGTGAGCTGATTTCGTGAGTCGATCCACTATCACCCAAATAGAGTCGAACTTGCGCTGAGTGCGAGGTAACCCCACCACAAAGTCCATATTGATCATTTACCATTTCCACGTCGGTGTTTCCAAAAGCAGTGCCAACCCACCGGGCCTCTGATGCTCGGCCTTCACTTGCTGACAATTTGGACACCTAGTGACAAAGTCCGCCACAACCCTCTTCATACTATTCCACCAATAAATCTCCTTGAGATCGTGATACATCTTTGTAGAACCTGGGTGTACGGTATACCTGGAATTGTGAGCCTCTGGCATAACTCTCTCCCGAAGAGCATCCACATCCGGAACACATAGCCTCCCTTGGCACCGCAAAACACTATCATCATGCCCGAGTGAAAATGTTGTAGTCTTGTGATTCAGAATTGCTTCTCTCAACTGTGCCAAATATGGATCCCTGAATTGCTTTCCTTGACTTCCGCTACAAGCGAAGACTCCGCTCCGTTACGCACCACGACATTCCCTTCATCTGAGGCTGAAAGACATACCCCCAGACTGGCCAACTGATAAACCTCCCAAGATAAAGGCCTCTAACCTGCTTCCAAATGAGCCAAGCTACCCATGGATTTTCGACTAAGAGCGTCGGCTACCACATTCGCCTTTCCTAGATGGTACAAATTATTAATATCATAATCTTTGAGCAATTCTAACCACCTCGGCTGCCTTAAGTTCAACTCCTTCTGTTTGAATAAATACTGAAGACTCTTGTGGTCTGTGAACACGTCCACATGGACCCCATAAAGATAATGCCACCAGATCTTCAATGCAAACACAACCGCCGCGAGCTCCAAATCATGTGTCGGATAATTCTTCTCGTGATTCTTGAGCTGTCTTGAAGCATACGCTATTACCTTACCACATTGCATCAATACACACTGCAAACCAACCCTTGAAGCATCACAATACACCACAAACCCTTCTGAACCTTCTGGAAAGGTCAACACTGGCGCCGAAGTCAATCTTGATTTCAATTCTTGAAAACTCTTTTCACAAGTATCGGACCACTGAAACTTACCCGCTTTCTGCGTCAGCTTAGTCAAATAGGAGGTGAGGGTAGAGAATCCCTCCACGAACCTCCGATAATATCCAGCCAAACCCAAGAAACTGCGAATCTCTATCGGGGTCGTTGCCCTAGGCCAATCCCTTACTGCTGCAATCCTTTGGGGATCAACCCGAATCTCTTCCCTGGAAACAACGTTGCCCAAAGAGGTGACTGATTCTAGCCGAAATTCACATTTTGAAAACTTTGCATACAACTGGTGCTGATGAAGAGTCTGCAGAACTGCCCTGAGGTTAGTAGCATGATCTTCCTGACTTCGCGAATAAACAAGGATATCGTCAATGAAGACAATCACAAAGGAGTCAAGAAACGGTTTGAAAACCTGATTCATAAGATCCATAAAAGCTACTGGGGCGTTGGTTAGCCCAAAAGACATTACCAGAAATTCAAAGTGCCCATATCGAGTCCTTAAGGTAGTCTTAGGAACATCCTTCTCCTTGATCTTTAATTGGTGATACCCGGACCGCAAATCAATCTTTGAGAAGAACTTAGCACCTTGTAACTGGTCGAACAAATCATCTATCTGAGGCAATGGATATTTTTTTTTGATAGTGACCTTGTTGAGCTGCCGATAATCAATACACATCCAAAGCGATCCATCCTTCTTCCTGACAAAAGAACCGGTGTGCCCCAAGGTGACACACTTGGCCGAATGAAACCCTTTTCCAATAGATCTTTCAATTGTTCTTTCAACTCTCTCAGTTCCGCTGGCGCCATCCTGTAGGGTGGAATAGATATTGGTTGCGTATCTAGCAATACATCAATCTCGAATTCAATCTCTCTATCTGGCGGAACTCCCGGAAGCTCATCCAAAAATACTTCTAGATACTCATTCACAACAGGCACAGATTCGGGAGCAGGCACCTCTATAGTGGTGTCTGCAACCCGGACCAAATGGTAGATGCACCCTTTTCTGATCATTCTTGAGGCCTTAAGGTAGGAAATAAGCCTACCTCTTGGCACAACATTATTCCCCTCCCACTCGATAACTGGTTCATTAGAAAACTCGAGCCTCATAATTCTGGTTCGGTAATCGAGTTTAGGAAAGCATGAGTAGAACCAATCCATCCCCATAATTACATCAAAATCTACCATTTATAACTCAATAAGATCGGTCGTGGTATCCCGACCACACACCGTGACAACACAATTCCTATAGACTCACACGACCGTAATAGAATCACCAACTGGAGTCGACACAGAGAACGACTCATGAAGCTGTTCGGGTTCTATCCCAAAACTTGAAGCAATAAATGGAGTAACATATGACAAAGAAGACCTGGGATCAATAAGAGTATAAACATCATGTGACTGAACAGTCAGAATACCTGTGACAACATCTGGAGAAGCCTCTGCACTCTGGCGACCACCCAAAGCATAGAACCGACTGGGTCCCCCTTGACCCCGTGCTCTACCCCTAGCTGTACCGTGCCCTGCTGGAGATGGAGGGCCGAGGGCCGGAGGGCGTGTTGAAGATGTAGCGGATGAAGAACTGGATGGCTGAGCAGTGCCCCTACCCGTGCCCTGACAGGGTGCACGATAGTCTCGCTGAACATGGCCTCTCACTCCACACCTATAGCATACCGGTATGTCCAAGTAACAGGTCTCAGAATGAAACCTCCCGCACTTAGGGCATGGGGCCCTTCGCTGCTGCTGGAACCTCCCACCTGAACGACCCGACTGATGGAACCTCCTGCTGTCTGAACCTGGTCCAACACAACCTCCCTGCTGATAATTGTGCCCTGATGGCGGCGCACTGGCTGAGGACTGAGCATAGGACTGAGATGGCCCTGATGACCCTCTCCCAAGGGCCGATCTCCCTCCTCCAACTGAACTCCCAGGGTTGCCCGCTGACCGGGCCCTACTACTACTCTC
Organism: Nicotiana knightiana; assembly: GCA_005239525.1. Classification (NCBI taxonomy): domain Eukaryota; kingdom Viridiplantae; phylum Streptophyta; class Magnoliopsida; order Solanales; family Solanaceae; genus Nicotiana; species Nicotiana knightiana. Next base: position 56,786 of record ML390665.1, read on the forward strand.
CCTCTCCATTCTTATCTTTAATTTCCGAGCCTCCGTAGCCTGGCTAAATCCCATAATCTTCCCGTAGTTCATATCTGAATGCAGAGTAGCTGTAGCAGCTTCATTAATAACCAAGGGACCAAGGCCCTGAACAAACCGACGAACTCTAGCCTCCATTGTTGACACCGTGTGATCAGTATATTTGGACAAGCGCACGAACTCCATATGATACTCTCACATACTCATATTTCCATACTTAAGGGCCTTAAACTCTGTAGCACGGGCTGCCATAATCTCAGCAGGCAAGAAATGATCCTTAAAGGCATCCACAAACTCCTCCCACCTTGCCAGAGGGCTCCCCTCTCCACGGGAACTCTCCCATATTTCAAACCATGAATATGCCGCTCCCTTCAGAAGATAGGAATCCAACTCAACCTCCTCTGTCTCAGTAGCCCTCATAACGCAGAGGGTCTTGCACATCTCATCAATGAACTCCTGAGGATCAGCCTCTGGGTCGGTGCCTGTGAACTCTGAAGGGGCTAACGGCAGAAACTGGTTGACTCTGGAACCTGAAGAATCCCCTTGCTCACTAGAGGATGCAGGGCCAGCATGTGATCTTTGGGCCTGGGAGGCCACTAGCTGAGTCAACATCTGTATAGCTCCCATGAGGTCCCCATCAGAAATACCGGGACCGGAAGCTGGGACTGAGGAAGGATCAGGAACATCAGCGGGAGGGACTGTAGCACCCTCCGCTGGAGCAGGAATTAGAATAGCCTGGCCTAGGATGGAAGAGTCAGGCAGATTCAGGGTCGGGGAATCATTCTCACTCGCACCATCAGATAAGGAATTCACGACCACTCCTGGGGCGGCATTGGCCTCTAGGCCGAGTCGATCTCTCTTCTTGGCTGCCATTTACTGAAAATTGGAACAATGCACGAGTTAGAGATAGACAACCTCACTTTTCACGACATCGCACGATACAGAATAACAATAAAGGGTATTTTTCCTAAATGTCCATGCAACCCCCTAATTATAAATGTGGTCGACAACACACCGATAAGAAGGGCTATACTACACACAGCTCGTAGACATTCTAGGACACTTTTAAAACCTGAGGCTCTAATACCAAGTTTGTCACGCCCCAAAACCGAGGGACGAGACCGGCGCCTAACCAGATGAGCCCGGTCAAGGGGACCTGGATTGCCTTTCCTACCCAACGCATTACCCCATGTTCATAAGATACAATATTCTGTAGGAAGTAGAAAATTAAAGATTGAGCATGGGTTTACAACTTAAGTTCATTCATTAACATTTTAGCAGTTGATAATCCCAAAACATACAAGTTATATACAACATTTCCAATGCGATCCACGATCACAAGTGAATACGACTGCCGCCCAAAATATACATACATATATACAACCCACCTCGTGTCTACGGAGCCTCTAGGAGTACTAGGAGTTTACATAGACTTGACCGTAACAAGGCCCTGGCTATACCTTTTACAACATAAGCAAAAGAGAATGATATAGTCTACACATGGCCCCGAGAAGAAATGGGGCTCACCAGATCAGATGAAGAGATGAAGAGGAGGCACCACTAACGACGGACCGAGCTACCTGCTATAGAACCACCGACATCTATATAAAAGATGTACCTCCCCCGGCAAAAGGTACGTTAGTACCATTGAATAGTACTAGTATGTACAGACAAACTTTACACTATGTAAAATCAAGAAATACACATATAAGAGGCAGCTAAAGAAACCCAAACAAATATTGCACAGAGATACAGAGAATCACAAATGAGGTTTTCACATTTCCTTATTTCAATTGTTCCCCTATTGCGGCACGCAACCCGATCCCACCTTACAATCATATTCCACCCTTATTTCTTCTGTTGCAGCGTACAATCCGATCCCATATCACAATCACATTACACCCTTATTACTTCTGTTGCAGCGTGCAACCCGATCCCACCTTACAATTTTGTTGCGGCGTGCAACCCGATCCCACCTTACAATTGTGTTGCGGCGTGCAACCCGATCCCTCCTTACAATTACATTTGATAGCAACATCAACCAATCAATTCAATCACAAGGATTTTCATCATCAAGAATATACATTCGTAACAACTAAATAACCATGTGAAATCAAGGCCATAGTAATCTATACCAAACGGTGAGTCATATAAGGCATACCATCAACATATAGCTCAATTAGATAAATCCACATTTCCCCTCCATTACCTGCTACACAGCATTTAGCACTAAGATACATTCAACAATTTGATTCGTTATCATTTCTTTCGTTTTGCAGCACATCCTCTCATACCGATGAATTCAACATTTAACGAGCTTTGCACATGATAGAATGAGCACAAAGAATCACCTTTTCACAATCTCATATAGCATGGTGGCATGGAAATCAACTAGGACAATCAGAGAACAGAATCTTATGCCTCAACACATTAGAACAATCAATTCACATATGCATAAGCCAGAAACTCATACCGAATGCTGGGACACCAACAAGGCGACTCTACGAAGATTAAAGTTAGCCATACATACCTCGAGTTGGAATTTCCCCTTTAATTTCTATCCCAAATCACCGGACCTTCTAACGCCTTCAATCTAGTTTACAATGTGACACATTCAAACTTAGAGTTAGGAACCTTGAACTCATTTGGGAATTTTATCAAATACTATGTGGTCCTTTAGATTAGCTAACCCCTTTTTGTGAATAATTACCCAAACTTGTTTCCCTTTACTAGATTAGGGAGTTTAACTTACATGCATGCAAGGTATCGTATTTTATCTCCAAGAATCAATTTATGTGTTCTATCCTTTTTAGCCAAAATCTGAGAATTGAAATGGGGTGGGGAATCACCTCTTAGAGTGAAGAAGATGGCACTTACTCAATAACTTACAGGCCCGAGTGATAGTGAAGAATCAATTTTTGGGTGAATATTGAACCTTCTCTCTCAAGAACTCTCTCTTCCCTCTCTCTATTTTGTTTAGAAAATCGTTAAAATGGAAAGGGGTAAGTGTTTTAATGAACTGGGGTTCGGGTATAAAAATTAGAATTTTAAAAGTCCCGAAGCAGAAATGTGGTCAGGAATGCGATCGCATTCCTGCTATGCGGTCCGCATTCCTATCGCATAAATGGCCCTCGAATAGGCCAAAAAGACACCGGACTGCCCAGGTATTTGACCACTATGCGATCCGCATACCTGTTATGCCATCACATAGTGCGTCGCATAACCTCCTCCTCAAAAATGGAGGTGCAAGAATGCGACAGCTATGCGGTCCGCACTCTCAAAATGCGATGGCATCTTGGGCCGCATAGCTATCCTCAAATTGGACAGCAGACTGTCCATTTATGCGACCACTATGTGGTCCGCATACCTGTTATGCAATCTCATAGTGCGTCGCATAACAACGCAACTCTGAAAATTTTTATCTTTTAAGTCCCGGGGTACTTTTTACTCAAAAAGGGTCCGTTTTAAGAATTTTTACAGTTATAACAACACAGGGACCTATTTGGGCATTATTTTTAGCCATGAAATTTTACGGGTCTTTACAAAGGCGCTTGGACTATCCGTCCGTCTGAGGGTGAAATGTTGTGCTCAACTCCACTCGAGTACCCAACTCATGTTGTATGGCCCTCCAGAACCGTGATGTAAACTGCGTATCCCGGTCAGAGATAATGCACACCGGTACGCCATTAATCCTGACGATCTCGTGGATATAAACTCGAGCCAGCTACTCGGAAGAATAGGTAGTCATCACTAGAATGAAATGAGTTGACTTGGTCAGCCTATACACAATCAACCAAACTACATCAAACTTCCGCTAAGTCCGTGGAAGCCCAACAATGAAATCCATAGTGATCCACTCCCATTTCCACTCCGGAATCTCTAACTTTTGAAGCAACCCTCCTGGCCGCTGATGCTCATACTTCACCTGCTGGCAATTTAGACACCGAGATACATATTTCACTATGTCCTTCTTCATCTTCATCTACCAATAATGCTGCCTCAAGTCTTGATACATCTTCGCAGCACCCGGATGAATGGAGTACCGCGGACTGTGAGCCTCCTGGAGAATCAACTCATGCAAACCATCCAAATTGGGCACACATAGCCTGCCCTGCATCCTCAATGCACCATCATCCCCAATAGTGTCATCCCTGGCATCACTGTGTTGGACCGTGTCCTTAAGGAGAAAAAGATAGGGGTCATCATACTAAGGCTCCCTGATACGATCATAAAGAGAAGACTGAGAGACAACACAAGCCAATACTCGACTCGGCTCAGAAATATCTAATCTCACAAACTGCTGGCTAAGGCCTGAACATCCAACGCCATGGGCCTCTCTATTGCTAGTAGATATGCTTAGCTCCCCAAACTCTCTGCCCGACGACTCAAAGCATCAGCCACCACATTGGCCTTCCCAGGTTGGTACAAAATGGTGATATCATAATCCTTAAGCATCTTCAACTACCTCTACTGACGCAAGTTATGATCCTTCTACTTGAACAGATGCTGCAAACTCCGATGATCGGTGTAAATCTCACAAGGGACACCGTGCAGATGTTGCCGCCAAATCTTCAAGGCATGAACAATAGCTGCTAACTCAAGGTCGTGGACGCGATATTTCTTTTCATGCACCTTCAATTGTCTGGACGCGTGAGCAAGCACCCTACCGTCCTGCATCAACATCGCGCCAAGACCAATCCGCGACGCATCACAATATACAGTATAAGACCCCGAACCTATAGGTAATATCAATATTAGGGCTGTAGTCAAAGCTTTCTTGAGCTTCTGAAAGCTCTCATCACACTCCTCTGTCCACCTGAACGGAACACCCTTCTAAGTCAGCCTGGTCATAGGTGTTGCAATAGAAGAGAAACCCTCTACAAAACAACGGTAATACCCTGCCAAACCAAGAAAACTCTAGACCTACATAGATGAGGACAGTCTAGGCCAACTCTGCACTGCTTCCACCTTCTTTGTATCCACCTTGATCCCATCAATCGAAACTGCATGACCCGAGAATGCCACTGAGTCTAGCCAAAACTCACACTTTAAAAATTTTGCATATAACTTTTTTTTCTCTCAAGGTCTGAAGCACAGTCCTCAGGTGTTGCTCATGATCCTCCCCAGTTCAGGAGTACACCAGAATGTCGTCACTAAACACAATGACGAATGAGTTAAGATAAGGTCGGAACACACTGTGCATCAAGTGCATAAAAGTTGTTGGGGCATTGGTCAGCCCAAAAGACATCACAAGGAACTCGTAGTGACCATACCAAGTGCTGAAAGAAATCTTTGGGACATCTGGCTCCCGAATCTTCAACTGATGATAGCCTGAACGTAAGTCAATCTTGGAAAACACCCTGGAACCCTGTAACTAATCAAATAAGTCATCAATACGAGGAAAAAAATACTTTCTCTTCACTGTAACTTTATTCAGCTGGCGATAATCAATGCACACACGCATAGAACCATCCTTTTTCTTCAAAAACAAGACCGGAGCACCCCAAGGTGACACACTGGGCCAAATGAAGCCCTTATCAAGAAACTCTTGTATCTGCTCCTTCAACTCGTTCAACTTAGGATGAGCCATAAAATATGGAGGAATAGAGACGGGCTGAGTGACCGGCAACAGCTCAATGCCAAAATCAATATCTGTGTTGGGCGGCATGCCCGGAAGATCAGCTGGAAACACATCTGGAAAGTCCCTCACTACTAGAACTAACTCAACTGTAATGGTATCAGTACTGACATCTCTCACATAAACTAGATACGAGTCAGACCACTTCTCAACCATTCGTTGAGATTTAAGAAATGAAATAGATCTGCTGGGAGTATACTTTAAGGTACCCCTCCACTCTAATTGCGGTAATCCTAGCATAGCCAGCGTCACAGTCTTAGCGTGAAAATCAAGAATAGCATAATGGTGTATTGGTAAAAAAGAGCTTCACACGTGTAATAAATCCTAATGACTCAGCAGTCTACATGGAGCAATGAAGACACGACAACTGGACGGGACTCTACGAAGAGGTATGAGGTAGAGAGGCACGGCAAATCACACCCACAGGTTAATTAGCTACGGAAGTCGCAACCTGATTGAGAAGATGAAGAGACACGGTCAAAATGTATCTGAGTAGAACAAAGGGCAGATTCAGAGATCTTCAATTAGTGATCCACACGTTACACAATATTCACGCAACAGTTACGGTTACTCACTGTAACGTTACATTAATGTCATAATTAGTCATTAATTATCAATCACTGAAAAGGGAAGACGTTATATTAGGAAATTCCTTATATAAGGGAGTAAAATATCACCTGTAAAGGACATCCGAACTACTATTGCAATACACTTTACTTTTCGTGCATCTCATTGATTTTTCTTTATTTAATTACTTACAATAATCAATCTTGCCTTGGTTATCAGAAACCCGTGTTCATACTAAAAATAGCTTTGGTCAAAGGATCTAATTCGTGGGTTAAAAAAATTGGTTCCGTTACCAGGACACTGATAATATTTGTTTGCTTTTCAAGCGATATCCTCTGAACTATGTCGAACTCCAACGACAACAACCAGCAGAGGAATGGAACCCCAGTTCCATCACCTTCAGGAACCCCACGTGGTTCAAGGGAACAATCCCCAGAAAGATCCAACAACAACAACGATAATAATGATCAAACAGTAGAACAAGATCGGGTAAAGAAAATGATTGCAGAGTATGTGAACCACGCTTTGCAAGAATTTGCGAGGGGATTACCAGCAGCGTCACCTGCACCACTGACACCCCCCCAATAATACGATCACCGTGGAAAATCATCAGTCTGGGTTGGAAAACTCAGGAAGGGAAGATACTCCTAATGAATCTCTCGAAGCGAGACCAGGTATGTCTAATAACTCTAAATTACAGAATTTATTACTAACTTTGCAGAAACAGGTGAAGGAAATAAATGATCGAATCGAACAAATTCCTGGAGTACCACCTATTATCAAAGGCATTGACGTTGATAGATATTCTCAACAACTTTGGAAACCAAGAACAGCACCCGTACCTATTACCAAGAAGTTTAAAATTCCTGGCGTTCCTAATTATGACGGGACAACCGACCCACGCGACCATGTGACTACTTTTACTACCGGAGTGAAGGGCAACGACTTAACAAAACAAGAAATTGAGTCGGTCCTTGTTAAAATTTTTGGAGAAACACCTACCAAGGGGAGCTAACCTGGTATTCTCTTCTCCCTAAAAACTCTATTGATTCTTTTGATGAGCTTGCATATTCTTTCATAAAGGCACACTCCGGTGCCCAAAAAGTCGAGAAAAGGATGGAGGACATCTATAAAATAAAACAAGGAGACACAGAACTACTTCATGAATTTGTAGACAAGTTTCAACGAGAAAGAATGCTACTACCAAGGGTGCCTGATGATTGGGCAGCCATGGCATTTGCAAGCAATTTAAATGAAAAAAGTTCTGAATCCACGAGAAGACTCAAGGAAAGCTTGAGAGAATTCCCAGCTACGACATGGAATGATGTCTATAACAGGTACAGTACTAAACTTTGAATAGAAGAAGATACCATTGCTCGTTTGAAAGATGAAGATTATACGGTTACAGAAGTTCCGAATCAGACAAGAGGTCAGGTAAAAATAGATATGATCTTATAGGGGACCTTCGGAACGAGAAACTCACCCCAGGTTCAAAAACACTCGGTCAGAGTATAGACCACCAAGCAGAGATGCGGACTCATCCTCATCAAGATCCAGAAAGGATCGGGATGAACGAACTATAGGTAATGCACGAATTGGGGATCACACCTTTAATGTAAGTACCTCTGAACTAATTTCAGTATTAAGAAATATGGGTGATAAGGTTCGATGGCCCAAAGAAATAAGGTCAAACCCGAATAAAAGGAACCCAGATTTCTGGTGTGAATTCCATAATGATCATGGACAAAGAACTGCAGATTGCACATTTTTGCAAGGTGAGGTAGAACAATTATTGAAACATGGCTATTTAACAGAATTGTTTAGTGAAAAAGGTAAACAGGCATACATGAAGAACAGGCAGGCGCCCCCAAAACCCCCATCTCCAAAATGAACCGTCAACGTGATACACGGAGGTGAAGAAGTAAACGGAGTGGTCTGCAAAGCGGCCACGAAGTTCACATTACACACGGAAAGCGGGTTCGTGAAAATTTGGAAACATACGATATAACCTTCGATGATGCAGATATCGGCAGATTAATGCTTCCTCACAACGATGCTCTGGTAATATCCTTACTTACTCATGACACTAACGTAAAAAAAGTGTTGATTGATCCAAGTAGTTCAACCAATATCATTTTGCTAAGAGTCGTGGAAGAAATGCTATTGGGGAATCAAGTAATCCCAAAGGCACGAGCCATATCAGGGTTTGACAACTCTACAATGATAACCAAAGGAGAGATCGAACTTAGCACTTATGCTGAGGGAGTAATCAAAAATACTAGGTTCCAAGTCATCGATACTGACATGGCTTATAACATAATCATGGGAAGGCCATGGATCCACGACATGAAAGAAATACCATCCACCTTGCATCAGGTAATTAAATTCCCCTCCGAATGGGGGATTCAGCAAATTAGAGGCGATCAGCAAACCGCGAGAAATATAAATTTCGTGGTACACTACAACAAAAAAGTAGAGGTGGAAGAATCAAAAGATAAGGGAATCTCCCAAGCAGGTAACACCGCCCAAACAGGTATGGAAGAAATTACTACCCAAATAGGTACGGAAGGTATTATTGCTGAAATAGGTACGAAAGAAGATACTCACGAGAAGGTGAATCAAGTCACCACAGAAGATGCATTGGACCACACGGATGTAGATTCCAGACCGGACGTCATTCATGAACCGGAGGAAGACGAGCACATCGAAACAACTACGGAAGAGCTCGAAGTTGTTCCATAGCTTGAACAAAAACCTGAACAGAAAGTATATATAGGCACGAGGCTGAGCCCCGGTCGAAGAGGTAAGTTAATTGATTATTTAAAGGCTAATGCAGATTGCTTTGTGTGGTCCCACTCAGATATGACATGTATCCCACTAGAAGTGATGACTCATAAACTAAATGAAGATCCATCATTTCTACCTGTTAAGAAGAAGAAAATAAAGCAAGGACCATTCAAGAACCAAGTGATTGACGAAGAGGTATAGAAACTCTTGAAAATTGGTTTGATACGAGAGGTAATGTACCCTAACTGGCTAGCTAACACTGTGGTAGTACCTAAAAAGAATGGCAAATGGAGAGTATGCATAGATTATACTGACTTAAATAAAGCATGCCCCAAAGATTCATTCCCATTACCACATATAGATCAAATGATTGATGCCACCGCATGTCATGAATTGTTAAGCTTTCTAGATGCGTATTCTGGTTATAATCAGATTAAAATGGATCCCTCAGACGAGGAAAAAACCTCTTTTATTACAAACAGGGGGACTTATTGTTATAAATTCATGCCTTTTGGCTTAAAAACGCTAGAGCCACCTATCAAAGGCTAGTGACCAAGATGTTCCAGGAACATCTGGGAAGAACGATGGAAGTTTACATCGATGACATGCTGGTAAAATCAACACGGGTGGAAGACCATTTTCATCTCCTCTCTATTACCTTTGACATTTTACGCAGGTATAATATGAAGCTGAATCCAGAGAAATGCGCTTTTGGCGTAGAATTAGGTAAATTCTTGGTTTCCTTGTATCAAACAAGGGAATAGAGGTAAATCCTGATCAAATTAAAGCTATACAAGAAATACCCGATGTACTTATAAACAAAAAGGAAGTTCAAATACTAACGGGAAGAATTGCATCCTCAGGAATATTTATTTCCAAATCTTCCGAGAAAAGTTTTAAATTCTTTGCAGTTCTCAAAAAGCAAAATTAGTTCGAATGGACTGAAGAATGTCAACAAGCTCTCAAAGACCTAAAGGCTTATCTATCAAAACCTCTGTTGTTGTCAAAGCCAAATGAGGGGGAGAGGATGTACGTCTACCTTGCCGTCTCGGAAATTGCTGTAAGTGCAGTATTGATAAGGGAGAATAAAGGTAAACAATCTCCTATTTATTATGTAAGCAAGACATTACTAGATGCTGAAACTAGATATCCACATCTAGAAAAGTTAGCCTTAGCTCTAATCATGGCATCTAGAAAATTAAGGCCATACTTTCAATGTCATCCAATCACAGTTGTGACCTCGTATCCATTAAGAAACATACTGCATAAACAAGAACTATCAGGAAGATTAGCCAAGTGGGCCATAGAATTAAGTGAGCATGAAATAATATATCAGCCTAGGACTGCAATCAAGTCTCAGATCTTAGCTGATTTTGTCGCTGACTTTAGTAATAGCATTGTCCCTGAAGTGGAAAAAGAGTTACAACTCTTTAACGGTGCTAATCCGGGTCGATGGACCCTATTTACCGATGGTTCTTCCAATATAAAAGGTGTCGGCTTAGGCATAGTCTTAATGTCACCCACGGGTGAAAAGACATGACAGGCTATCAAATGTTATCCTATAACTAACAATGAAGCAGAGTACGAAGCTGTCATTGCAGGACTAGAACTAGCACGAGAACTTTCAATCGAGCAAATCCTAATCAAAAGCGACTTCCAACTGGTAGTAAATCAGATGCAAGGGACTTACATCGCTCGAGATACTCGGATGCAAAAATATCTAGAAAAGGAACGAGAGCTCGTGAGATAATTCAAAACATGGAAGGTAATACAAATACCTAGAGAGGAAAATGCAGAAGCATATGCATTAGCTAACCTCGCCTCAGTCACGGAAGTAACAAACAAATACAATGAAATTGCCGTTCATCTATTCCATTCAGCGATCGACCAGGACAGAAATGAGGTAATTTTCAACAATTTAACCTGGGATTGGAGAAACGAAATCTTAAATTTTTTGCAGAATGGCACCATACCTGAAGACAAGAAAACAGCTCAAGCACTTCGCCGCAAAGCTGCACGGTACTGCTTCATTCGCAACTCATTATATCGCAAGATGTTCGGAGGGCCCCTAGCAAAATGCCTCGGACCTAACCAAACGGAGTTTGTGATGAAAGAAGTCCACGAAGGACACTGTGGAAATCACTCAGGGGCGAGATCCTTGGTAAAAACCCTAATCAGAGCTGGATATTATTGGCCTAAGATGGAAGAAGAGGCCGAGAACTTCGTATCCAAATGCGACAGATGCCAAAGGTTTTCCAATAACATGCATCGACCAGCGGAATTATTGCATCCAATAGTATCCCCATGGCCCTTCATGAAATGGGGTATGGACATAGTGGGACCTCTTCCCACAATTAAAGGACATGTACGTTTTTTACAAGTGCTAACCTCTATTTTACAAAATGGGTAGAGGAAGAAGCACTCAAACAGGTTGGAGAAAAGGAAGTTAAAAGCTTCTTATGGCGAAACATAATATGCTGCTTTGGGATACCAAAGGAGATCGTGTGTGATAATGGCCCACAAATCCTAGGCTCGCAAATCACAGAATTCTTCGAAAACTGGCAAATCAAACGGATCACTTCAACGCCATATCACCCCATGGCTAATGGTCAAGTTGAGTAAACGAATAAAGTCATAATCAACCATCTAAAGAAGTGGCTAGATAAAGCCAAAGGAAATTGGCCTGATGAGTTACCAGCGGTACTATGGGCATACAGAACAACTTCAAAAACAGCCAGGGGAGAAACTCCGTTCGCACTTGTCTATGGCTCATAAGCCTTAATACCTGTGGAGATTGGCGAACCAAGCATAAGGTTTACAACAGCCACGGAGGAAGCAAACGATGACGAATTGAAGACCAATCTGGACCTACTCGAACCACGGAGAGAAGCAGCACTAATACGGATGGCAGCTCAAAAACAAATCATAGAGCGTTATTACAACCGTAAAGCTCATCTCAGATACTTCAAGATTGGGGATTTCGTCCTCAAAAAAGTCTTTCAATCAATGAAACAAGCAGGCGCAGGAAAGCTAAGTCCCAACTGGGAAGGACCCTACAAAGTTCGAGGCATAGCTGGGAAGGGCGCCTACGAGCTGGAAGTTATGGGCGGCAGAATCCTACCAACAAGTTGGAATGCCATCCACTTGAAGAAGTACTACTTCTAAGGAAAAGAAGTACCCCCGGTTAGGTATCACACGTTCGATTTTATTTTGAACATTTAAAATTTTACTAACCTTTTTAGATGATAGGCATAAAGCTAACCCATCACCAGATGATGATATTAGACCTGCAAAGACGCGAGGAAGTAACTAAATTCCCGGTCTAGGGTTACACTTTCTGATGGACGTTTTAAAGGGTTAAGCAGTCATCATCTAAAAACTATATACCTTCGAGTCCCGTATGTTTTTCCTTTTCAAGAAAAGGACCACAAGGAAGGAATAGTCAAGTGCTCGAGATTTCATTCTTCAAAGATCAAACACTTGGGGGAATATACAGTATGGAAGGTAAAGACGAAGCAAAAAAGACTATCAAAAAGTCAAAGCTCGAGCCTGAAGATCCATCTACCCAACAAGTCAAGTGATACGAGCGAAATCGAAAGAGCCAAAGACTCAAACGCAAAGCCTAATCCAAAAAAACCTTCGAACATGTTCAGGTTAAAAGGCAAAATGTTAGATACGAGGAAGAAATGCACATCTTTGTACTTATTCAAAAGAAAGACTGTTGTACCCAAAACAGCTATGGATAAAAGATAATCATCATTGTACTCATTCAAAATTGTTGTAACTAAAAACAGTTACGAAACTCATGTAGAAAACTGTTATCAAATAAAACAGTTACGGATGAAAGATCAAAATCCTTGTACTTGTTCAAAAAACAGTTATCAAATAAAACAGTTACGGATGAAAGATCAAAATCCTTGTACTTGTTCAAAAAACAGTTATCAAATAAAACAGTTACGGACGTAAGAGCATTACCCTCATGATTATTGAAAACTATTGTCAACAAAAACAGTTATGGGTGAAAACCCCAACTTGAATAAAATTTGTTACAAACGAAAAACAATTGCTCTCTTGTATTAACTTGAAAAAAATGTTACATACGAAAAACAGTTACGAAATACAAGTGTATATCAAATTTGTTAAAAGAAAACAGTTGCAACATGAGTTTTAGACGATAATCAAACACATGTAAAATGTTGTGAAAGTTCAAACAAAAAACTTTCCTCAGAAACATTCTTAAACATGTGAAAAATTCCTATCACTCTATTGCATTATTACACCTTTATGAAGTTGAGACGTCTTCTTCATTAAGTGTCGATCAAAAAGGGCCCTCTTTCATAAATTATGCCTACTACAAAAAGGCACACATTTTATATGACACCGTGCCTATTA
>ML390665.1:70213-111341 GCA_005239525.1 Nicotiana knightiana
CGAGTAATCTAAAGCATTCTATATGCAAAACTCAGAGGTAAAACTAAAACCTCGAAAAATAAAGCATGCAAAAGACTTAAAGAGTGAAACAGAAACTCAACGGAAAACAAAAGTCATACTTGCATTAATATATTAAAACGGCTAAGTAAAAACTAAGTATTAACTTATACTTAGCCGTATAGATCTTTTTATACATTAAGGTGCCCCTAAGTTGTCATTTGGGGACTTTAAGAGATCCAAATTTACCCCCGATGGGACTGGGGGTAACCACCAATTGAGACAAAGAAAAAAAAAGGGGAGGAACCAACTTCTTAAACTTCATCAGGAGGGGGGTTGACTTCACTGGCAGATGGAGCGGCTTGGGACGAAGAGACTTGAGCAGCAGGAGCCTCACCTTTAGGTGAAGAGAGATTCTGACCATGTTGAGCCTTCTCAATGGAATCCTTGATTTTTGCAATTTCAGCATTAAGGTCGAAACCCTCTCAGCTCATTTCAGTCAATGTGCCGAGGCGAGAGTTCATATAGGCCCAACTAACATCGACAACTGCCTTATCTTCAAGAGCTTCATAATCTTTCTCCCATAGCATAACTTTGGCTCTTAGTTCATCCCTCTCAGTCACAGCAACATCATTAGAGGCCCTTAAAGGAGCGAAAGACCTTTCCAAGAATTGAACTTTCTCCAAAGCGTTGCGGAGATCCTCCTGGGTCTAAGTAAGAGATTGCACAAGTTCTCCAGAATACTCCTCCTTTTGGTCTAGTAAGGCCTTCAAACTCCTGACCTCTTCAGAGGCACGAGAAAGCTGCTCCGCGAATAAGGACTCAAGGACGCTCTTATCCTTGCCTTCCTGATCAGAGGATGCCTTCTCCACGGCCAACTCTACCGTCATGACCCTCACTTGCTGCTCCAAGGTACATTTTTCTTCTTCTACGGCTTCCATGTCGAGCCTTAAGCTTTCATATTGTTCTCTCCAGTTACCTGCTTCAGCACCCCTCCCTTACTTCCTGCTCCGTATGAGAAATCCTTTTCATAAGCTCTGTGCCTATAAGATTGATCTACAAAAGGAAATCAATTAGATATGATAAGTACGCATACAAGAATGAATGAAAGAAAATACATTCTACCTTTAAATAAGTATGAACGATCTCATTAGCCCATGTAAGGGGACTGTGGCTATCCAGCTTAGCTCTCTCTCTGTCGGACCTATCAACGGTTTCAACCACACATCAGGCTGGCCAGACTTTCTAAAGAGGTTACCCTCCGCCGGAACTTCTATCATCACCTGCTCATCTCCCTGCTGGAAGACCCTACTTCTGAAACAGAAGGCGCGGAAGCAGGAACAGATGCATGATCCACGGGCAAGGAAGTCTGAGGAGCCAAAAAAGCCATGGGAGAGGGAGAAAGAACAGGAGCAAGAATAGACACGGGGGCAGGATAAATAACTGGAACAATGGAGGGGAGTTCTCTAAGAGAAGGAGAGAAAACAACCAGGGGAGCTTCATCAGCAACAGGACCAAAGCCTTCCCGGAAGAAATGATCAACAGAAAGGGAGAAGCATCCTCGAGGGCAGAAAATTCAACTTCAGGTACGGAAGGATCAATAACAGGTGTAGACTCGTCATTTGAGACCACCTTCCTTCTGCGTGACCTATGGATGAAAGAGCCCTCTTCTTCCTCATCTTCTTTCGAGGTCCTTGACCCACCTAATTTTCTCTTTGAAGAAGAAGAGCCTGAAATGATCTCCTGGGCCTGAGCCAAGGATAACTTGGGAACAGACGCGGATGCAGAAACTCCACGAGCAGGAAACCCTGTCAAAAGGAAAGGATTAAATAATGCTCAAAGGGAGAAACGAGTACAAACAAAAACTTCACTTACCATGAGTCTTAACTCTCCAACCAAACCTCTCAGAGAGGTATTTCCATGAACATTCTTCCAATGGAGCGATTAACAAAAGCTTGTCAACCTAATATCTGAAACCGGAGACATTCTCGACGGTTCCCATGATTGCTGCAAAAAGGAAGAAATAGCTACGGTATTGATAAGACATCTAAAGCAAAAAAGCAAGGAATGTGAGCAAAAATGTACTCATGTGCAAGATTCCACTTCTCAGGGAAGGGAAGATTCTCTTCACCTACTAAACCAGCAGTAGGAACAGCAACATACCGAAGAAACCAACCTCGATCCTTATCATCTTCAGAAGTCACTAACACCTTTTTACTCCTAGCAGCCAGGGTAAAATTCCTTGACAGAACAACATTGGGGAATAGAGGTGAATAAGATGATGAAAGGTAAAGGGGATCGAAGCTAAGGTAGCCAAGTATCTAAGACATTCAACGACTCTCTATACAAGAGGATCGACTTGTCCCAAGAAAATTTTGGAAAATCGACAGAGTCGAAGATTACTGGGTCGATGGGAGGCTTGAATCCTAATGTAAAGGGATAGGTATAAGCAAAAGAATGCCCCGTCTTGTAAGACGTTATTCTTTGATTACTGTTTGGAACGATTACAGGAAAATGGGAACTCCAATAACAGTCCTGCGTATAAGAGGAATTAAACCCTCAGTGAGTTGGGTAGGGTACTTGTCAGCACTGTCAAGAGACGACAATGAAGAAAGATGATCTCTAAGGGCCTGAGTATCCCTAGCAAAGGTGAAATCTGCAGGTACTATTTCATCGACCCTCGGTTCGTGCAAAGGTTCGTGATGTCCTCTACCTTTGGACGAAGATCTAAAAGCCCTAGCCCTCGGAGAAGTTAAATACCTAGAAGAAGGAGGGGAAGTAATTTGAGAAGAGGAAGAACCCCTTGAAGGAGTAGAACCTAAACTCCTCAACCTTCCGCCTCTCCTACTCCGCGTTGGAGCAAAAGAGGGAGTCAAATCATCTACATTTATGACTCTCTTAGATTGGTTTGACGAAGACATATCTACAAAGACAAGGAAAAAGTTCTTTACAAATAAAGTTTGAAAGTTAGAAGTTTTTCGTAAAAGAAAAGAAAAGGGGTATTTATACTCGAAGACAACCGTCAAAAAGGGAAAAACTAATGATGTGAAAGCCATAATTGAAGATGTCACTTCGTGACTGATGCAGCCACAAAAAGCCCTAAAAGGCACTGAACAATTGCAGAACCAACCCAGAAATGTCACGTGGCATAAGCATTAAATAGAAGTGACAAGCGACGCCTACGTTCAGAAAAATATGCAATGTTTCGAGTGAAGCGGAGGCAAAATATTCCCGCCATAAATGAGTATCCACTTACCAAATATAAATCGATAAATATATGGTAAGTGGGGGGACTATCTGTATTGGTAAAAAAAAGCTTCACACGTGTAATAAATCTTGATGATTCAGCAGTCTACGTGGAGCAGTGAAGACACGACAACTGGACGGGACTCTATGAAGAGGTATGAGGCAAAGAGGCACGTCAAATCACACCCACGGGTTAATTAGCTACGGAAGTCTCAACCTGATTGAGAAGATGAAGAGACACGGTCAAAATGTATTTGGGCAGAACAAAGGCAGATTCAGAGATCTTCAATTAGTGATCCACACGTTACACAATATTCACACAACAGTTACGGTTACTCATTGTAACGTTACATTAATGTCATAATTAGTCATTAATTCTCAATCACTGAAAAGGGCATACGTTATAATAGGATATTCCCTATATAAGGGAGTAAAATATAACCTGTAAAGGACATCCGAAGTACTATTGCAATACACTTTGCTTTTCGTGCATCTCATTCATTTTTCTTTATTTAGTTACTTACAATAATCAGTCTTGCCTTGGTTATCAGAAACTCGTGTTCATCCTAAAAATAGCTTTGGTCAAAGGATCTAATTCTTTGGTTAAACAAACGGGGCGACAACCAGTCCATACCCAAAATAATATCAAAGTCTACCATATTAAGGAATAATAAATCTGCTCTGATCTCAAAATCACTAAGCACAATCAAACATCGACCGATACACGCGGTCCACAACAAGAGAATCTCCCACATGTATAGACACATAAACAGGAGAACTCAAAGAATCTAGAGGTACACCCAAATACGGGGCAAACTAAGAGGACACATAGGAATAAGTGGAGCCTGGATCAAATAAGACTGATGCATCTCTATGACAGACCGGAACAATACCTGTAATGACAGAGTCGGAAGGAACTACCTCTGTACGAGCAGGAAGAGCATAATATCTGGCTTGGCCCTTTTCTAGGGTGACCTCAACCTCCCCGACTCCACTTCGAGCTGGCTGAGTAGGTGGGGTGGTAGCCGGTGCTGTAATCATAGCCCGAGGACCTGGTGGAGCACGTGGAAGTTGAGAAGTCTGTGGAGGTGCACCCCTTCTAAGTATGGGGCAATACCTCACCATATGGCGAGTGTCGCCACACTCAAAACAAGCTCTTGGAGGGCATGCTTGATGTGACTGGCTCGGGCTAGGTCTGCTGGACTAGCCGCTAAAAGCACCCCGTGTAGGAGGTACACTAGATACTGGCCGTGCATAATAAGTCTCCTGGGGCCTAGAGAAGTCCGGAATACCACCGGCGGTTGGAAGATCTGAATGAACGAGGCGACACACATAACTCGTACCATGACACACTGCAACTGGGCACGAGTACCACTATAAGTGCCAGACTCTCGAGACCTCTTGGCCTCCCTCTCCTCTCTATCCCTAACGAGCATGCCCTCCAATCTCCTTGCAATACTCACAACCTGCTGGTATGAAATATCCATCTCCAACTCCAAGGCCATGCTAAACCTGATACTAGGGTGGAGTCCATTAATAAACTGACGAACTCTCTCTCGAACAGTGCCAACCAAGGACGGTGCATGTCGGGCCAAATCACTGAAGTGAATTGCATACTCTAACACAGTCATAGCACCCTAACACAGCTGCTCAAACTCTGCGCGCCATGCGTCCATGAGACTCTGAGGAACATACTCTCTCAAACACATGTCCGAGAACTGAGTTCATGTAAGTGAATCTGCCTCAGCTGGACTACTCAACTCATAAGCACGCCACCACCGATAAGCTGCTCCTCTAAGTTGGAATATAGTAAAAGAAACCCCACTCAACACCGCTACACCCATAATATGGAGAATACGGTGACACTCCTCCAGAAAACCCTGGGCATCATCTATCGCCAATCCACTGAAGGTAGGAGGGTGGTGCTTCATGTATCTCTCAAGTCTGAGTTGCTCCGTCTCAGAAGTTGTTGCACTAGCATCGTGCTGAATCGGAGCTATCAACTGCATCGGTCTAATCTCTAGGACATGGTCGACTTGAACCCACTGCTCTGGGGTACAGGCTGTGGGAGTCTGTGCTCTTCCCCCGGCCTGAGATGTGGCAGAAGCAAGTGGAATCAATCTAGCCTGAGGGTGATGAACATGCTCAGAAGCTGGGCTAGAGTCTCCTATAGGGCTAGTGCAGAAATAGGTACCTCAGGTGCCTGCCCTCCAGCTGGAGCTACTAGGGGCTCCTCTATAGCAACTCGTGAGGGTGCTCTGGTTGCACTGCGTGGACGTCCTCAGTCTCTACCCCGGTCCCGACCTCTCGCGGTTCTAGAAGGGGACGCAGGTTCCTGGTCGTCAGATCCTCCTGTACGTGTCCTCACCATCTGTGAGAGAATAGAATACAGAAGTTTAGAATTTTGAAGTCAACAAATTTTCGCACGACAAGGAATCAACGAAGTGTAACTTTTCTTAACAGTTCCATAGCCTCCCGAAGATAAGTAAAGACGTCTCCGTACCGATCCGCGAGACACTAATAAATCGGCTTGTGACTTACGACACCTATAACCTAGAGCTTTGATACCAACTTGTCACGATCCAAAACATCCCTCCGTAAAACATCGTGACGGCACCTAGTCTCTACAACTAGGTAAGCCTAACAAATTGCGGAAATAACAAAAATGAAAGTAAAGCTTAACAACTAAAAACAATAGATAACTGAATAGCTGGTAATAATGCCACTCGACATGTACAATAACCAATACTCTAGAAATACACAGTCTTCCCAAAATCCGAAACATCATAAATCCCAAGCTACAGAAGGAAGTAATATCTCTATACACCAGAGTCTAATAAAAGAAATAATGAACGAAATTAATATAGGGGAGAATGGAGGGGGACTCCGAGGTCTGCGGACGTGGAAGATATACCTTGAAGCCTCCAACTTTCACTGCTCACTGATGACGTGGCTAAAAATGAGAACCTTGATCTGCACACAAAACATGTGTAGAAGAGTAGCATGAGTACACCACAATGGTACCCAGTAAGTGCCAAGCCTAACTTCGGTCGAGTAGTGACGATGTCAGGTCAGGTCCACTGGTATATAATAAATAAAGCAGGAGAATATAACAGTATAATAAGAAACTGGAATTTAACAAAAAGGAAAACACAGCAAAACCGTAGTACAACACATAGGGATAAACAGCAGAGGATCTCCCGAGATACCGTCTCGTAGTCCCAAAGTAAATATGCAGGGAGAACTCCCGAGATACCGCCTTGTAGTTTCAAAAGTAAATGTGCGGGGAGAACTCCCGAGGAATTTCCTCGTAGTCTCAAAAGTAAACACATAGCTCAAACAGATAAATACAATAGTTAAAAGCAAGAATTCTACAGTTAAGACTGATAAAGAACAAGGAAAAGCAGGAAATCAACTAGGCATGCTGCACAGAGTTCAAATAAGCAGTTAAAGATAGTAGACATGTGATATGAGACTGAACAGGATAACTACACATGTTGGTATAACTCAATTAAGAATGAAAAATAGGTTACTACTCAGTAAAATCGGATTTTGCAAAAAATAGCCCGTGTATGCACTCGTCACCTCACGTACATGGCGCTCACATATCACAATAGTATCAATCTTAAGAGGACTTCCCCCACACAAGGTTAGGCAAGCCACTTACCTCGAACCAAGCTCAAATCAATCTGTAAGAATGCCCTTTCCTCGATTATTCGGCTCTGAATGGCCCAAATCTAGCCAAACAAAATTACATATCATAAATACAACTATAATAGACTAAGCTAATTAATAAAATCAAGACTTCAACAAGAAATTCGAAAATCGTCCTAAGAAGCCTCCTCGGGCCCACGTCTCGGAATCGGGTGAAAGTCACAAAATATGAACACCCATTCACTCATGAGTTCACTCTTACCAAAATTATCAAAATCCAATATCAAAATCCCAGTCAAAACTCAAAAACTTAGTTGAAGAACTTTTAACCTTTTCCCCCAAATTTCTCACCCAATTTCCTTAATTTAATGATCAAATCAACTATAGATTAATGGAATACAACCATAAACGAGTTTAGAATCATAACCCAAAAGTTCTCTCTGAAAAATCTTTGAATTATATCCTTAATCCGAGCTCTAAAAATCCCAAAATTCAAAATGGGATAAAACCCTCGAACTTGACTCTTTTCTACTCAGCGATTTCGTTTCTGCAGGCCTACAATCGCACCTACGATGCCGCACTTGCAGAATTTCCCTCGAAGGTGTGGAACTAACTTAAGAGGGATGGGTACGCATCTGCGATAAAGGGGTCGCACCTGCGAGTGCGCGCCTTCGGAATTGGTCCGCTTCTGCGGTCTCTCTCCGCGCCTTTCTTAGGCGCATATACGGGCATCGATGATGCGGAATATTACCTCGCACTTGCGACCCTTGAGCACCCATCCTACTCCGCTTTGCCTTAGACCTTGCGCACGTGCGATCCCGCCTCTGCGTTCTCCCCACTGCATGTGTGAAACACCAGAAACCAGAAAAACTTCAGCAATATGCACAAGTCAAATTTTGATCCGTTAAGCATCCTAAACTCACCCGAGGCCCTTACGAGACCTACACAAAACATACCAACCAGTCCTAAAACACCGTACGAACTTAGCCAAGCCCTTAAATCACATCAAACAATGCTAAAAACACGAATCACCCTCCAATTCAAACATAATGAACTTTGAAACATCAAACTTCTACAACTGATGCCGAAACCTATCAAACCACGTCCAATTGACCTCAAATTTTTACACACAAGTCATATTCAACATTACGGACCTACTCAAACTTCCAGAATCAGAATCTGACCCCGATATGAAAAAGTCCACTGCCGGTCAAACTTCCCAAAAATTCAACTTTCGCAATTTCAAGCCTAATTTAGCTACAGACCTCCAAAACACAATCCGAACACGCTCCTAAGTGTCTCCATACACAATCCCAACGGAGCTAACAGAACCGACGAAACTCCATCCTGGAGTCGTCTTCACATAGTTCCAACTACGGTTAAAATTCTAGAACTTAAGCTTCCTTTTTAGGGACTAAGTGTCTCAAAACACTTCGAAACCTCGAATAAAACCTCCCGACAAGTCACATAAGCACAAAAAGATACGGGGAAGCGGTAAACAAGGTATCAAGGCTATTACTCTCAAAACAACCGGTCGGGTCGTTACATCTTGTCACGACCCAAAACATCCCTCCGAAAAATGTCGTGACGGCACCTAGTCTCTACGACTAGATAAGCCTAACAAATTGCGGAAATAAAAAAAATGAAAGTTAAGCTTAACAACTAACTACAATAGATAACTGAATAGTTGTTAATAATGTCGCTCGACATGTACTATAACCAATACTCTAGAAATACACAGTCTTCCCAAAACTCGGAATATCATAAGTCACAAGCTACATAATGAAGTAGTATCTCTATACACCAGAGTCTAATAAAAGAAATACAGAAGGAAATTGACATAGAGCAGAATGGAGGGGGACTCCGAGGTCTGCGGACGCGACAAATATACCTTGAAGTCTCCAACTGTCACTGCTCACTGATGACGTGGCTAAAAATGAGCACCAGGATCTGCACACAAAACATGTGTAGAAGAGTAGCATGAGTACACCACAATGGTTGTCACGACCCAAAATCCATAAGGTCGTGATGGTGCCGGACATCATTGTCAGGCAAGCCAATCATTAAATAATTAAGTTAAATTTTTCCTGTTTTAGCATTTATGAAAATCATTACCTTTCACTTTATTACATAATAACTAAATAAAATCTGTTAAGTAAATACAATGGTTTAAATATTCCATTTTAGCAAATATATCCCAACACATCCCAGAACCCGGTGTCACAAGTACATGAGCAAATTCTAAGAATTTCACAAATACTACAAGCTTGTCCGAAATACAAATTGGACAAGGAATATAAACTGGAAATAAATACAATATGAGGGAGACTCTGTCCGCTGCGGATCGCCTCCGGATGATGCAACTCGCCTAAGTCTCCAACCAGCCACGTCGCTATGAAAGTACCTGTGCAATAAAAATGCACAGCAAGTGTAGCATGAGTACGAAAATAACGTGTACTCAGTAAGTCGCCCGCCTAACCTCAGAGAGGTAGTGACGAGAGGTCGAATTAGACACTCACTAAGGTGCAACAAATTAATTTAGCATAATATGATATCAATAATAAGCATAAGAGAATGATAAAACAGTAAGCATTACGGATAACTATAATTCCAATAAATATTGAAAATAAATAAACAGTTACTACTTTCTCATTTTCCCCCAAATTTCTTAAATAAACAATTACTTCTTTATTTTCCCCCAAATATCTTGTCACTTCAAAATTCATGAAAAACATTTAACAATTTAGCGTGCGCATACGGGATAAGGACAACCGTCCTGAGCCATAAAAATAATCATGTATGTGCACTCCGAGGGTCGAACGGCCCGAACCATAAGTGCACCTTTGCCATAAAATAATCATATTTATGCACTGCCGAGGGTCGAACGGCCCGAACCATAAGTGCATCTTTCAATCCGTCGTGGCGTACAGCCCGCTCCCATGAGAGTGGGGGAAATAACACTCCGCTCGCGGAATGTAAATTGTGAAGCGGTCACATGCAGTCATGCACAATCAATAGTCCACCCCGACTACATCGAGAAAATAAATACTCGAGTAAATGACAGATTTCTCTTTTAAAAATCACAAAATAGTATTTAAATCCTTTCTCGAAATTCATTTGCCAAATTTATAATATTTAATAATATAACCTTATCTGGAATACAATTGCCCACGGAGGAAATCAATTCTCTTTCTAGATGATTAAGAAAATGAACTCTAGTCTTCTTTAGATATTCAATTACTATTTCGATTATATTAGCTATCTTATATTACAGGAAAGATCACAGGTACAACAGGTAAGACATGCTAGTGGGTCCTAGACTACCTGGACATGGCATAATAGTAGCTACGCACGGACTCCCGTCACCTCGTGTGTACGTAGCCCCCGCAGATAGTAGCACGTACTTAATTAGTTCACCTAGGGGGACAATTCCCCCTCACAAAGTTAGAAAGGAGACTTACCTCGCTCCGAAGTTCCATAACCAGCTTTCAAGCCCTTCTGACGACTCCAATGGACGCACAACGCCCCAAAACTATCCAAATAACGGCAAACCAATGAAAATATACTCTAATATTTGCAACAATTCCAAATTACATAATTTTCCAACCCCGCTTAGTGAATTGACCAAAATGCCCTTGGGCCCACGTGCCCGGAATCCGAAATTTCTCAAAGATATATTCTACCCATAGCCTTACTAACATTTACTATAACTTTCATGCTCAAATCCGTGGTAGAAATCCAAAATAACATTTCTAGGTCTTTCCTCAAAAATCCCAATTCTCCTACTAATTTCCATGTCTAATACATGCATATAATCTTGTATTTAACTTAAAAACGGGAGGAATTTACTTACCTTGTAATGCATGATGAAAATCCCCCTTTGAAGCCTCCTAAAATCGCCCATGCTAAGATGAAATAGTGAGGAAATGGCCAAAAATCACGGTTATAAAACATTTTGCCCAGACGACCCCTTCTATGCGATCGCACTCCCCTTCACGTGATCGCATAAGAAAATCTCAAGAGCCCCCAAAATTTCCTTTGTGCGATCGCATACAAGACCCTGCGATCGCATAGGCCAACCCAGCAGCCTTCACAAATTACCTTTGTGCGATCGCAAACAACTCCCCGCGATCGCATAAGCAAATTCCCAGGGCCTCCAAATCTTCCTCTATGCGATCACATACACTGCCACGCGATCGCATAGGCAAAATCTCAGCAGCCTAATATCCTTCTATGCGATCGCATACCCACTCACGCGATCGCATAGAGTAAAAACATGCTGCACTCACACCAGAAAACCCGAAATCCTCACAAGGCAAGAATCGACCTGTTGAGCATCCGAAACATGCCCGAGGCCCCCGGGACCTCAACCAAAACTACCAACCAGCCCCAATACCTCATTCAAACTTAGTCGAGCCTTGAATTCATATCAAACAACATCGAAATCACAAATCGCAGCCCGATTCAAGCTTAATGAACTTAGAACTTCAAACTTCTATATTCGATGCCGAAACCTATCAAATCACGTCCAAGTGACCTCAAATTTTGCACACAAGTCACATTCAACATTACGGGCCTGCTCCAACTTTCAGAATCGCATTCCGACCCCAATATCAAAATTTTCACTTCCGGTCGGATTTCTCAAAAACCTTCAAATTTCTATTTTTACAAATGACTTCAAAATGACCTGCGGACATCCGAATTCACTTCCAATCGTGCTCCCAACTCCAGAATCACCATACGGATCTATTCCCAAGCTCGGAATCCCAAACAGACATCAATA
This sequence comes from Nicotiana knightiana, assembly GCA_005239525.1. NCBI lineage: Eukaryota > Viridiplantae > Streptophyta > Magnoliopsida > Solanales > Solanaceae > Nicotiana > Nicotiana knightiana. The sequence goes on from ML390665.1 coordinate 81,894, forward strand.
TCACTGAAATGCGCTTCAAGCCAAAGTTAGGAAATTTCTTCATAAATGCTGACTTCCACAATATACGCCGAAACACTCCCGGGTTATTCAAAGCCCGATCCGGACATACGCGCAAGTCCCAAATCATCATACGAACCTGCAGGAACCTTCAAACCCCGATCCGGAGGTCATTTACACACAATTTCAATCTTAGTCAATTTCTCCAAGCTTCTGAAATGAGAAATTTCTTTCCAAATTGACTCTAAACTTCCCGAAATTCAATTCCGACCACACCTACAAGTCATAATACCTGAAACGAAGTTGCTCATGACCTCAAACTGCTGAAGGACACGCTAGAGATCAAACCAACAGGTCGGGTCGTTACATTCTCCCCCACTTAAACAGACGTTCGTCCTCGAACGTGCCAAGAATTGCTCTGGAGTTATCTGAAATCACTGTTTAACACCTGGAGCACCTGCCCGTGCTACCACAACCCAGGTGAGTACATTATCTTGATCAAATCTGAAGATTTCTTCTTTTATCCATATAATAAGCTCAGAACCTAGTTCCAACACCTGAAATTTCTCTGTCAGGCCTAGTTCCAATATATAAACACCGTATCAACTACCACACGCTATACCAGAACATGACTGCATACCTTTGCTGAATTAGCACCATGCACCGCATAATTCATCACATGTCCACAACGAGACTCCTCGAACCTTAATAGCCAAAATTCCATGAATCTGATGCTCCCAAGGCACCTTATGACATATATATACATCCTGCTATAATGTTGGCGATACCACCACAACGGAGGAGACGGGTAGAAATTCATAACCAACTGCAGAGTTAACAAATCATTGAGTATCTCATCTTGACTAGAATCATCACCTCATTATGAACCAATCGTTGGTAATTGTCCTTCAATGTATTTCACATAATCTTATCGCATTGATCCCTGATCCAATAATCTCGCCTCACCCAGTATGAACTGCTCAGATAACAAATCACCCCAACATGACCAACAGTTTCACATGACACCACAACGCGCCAATAGGCCATAACTCGAACATGATACATAAAGAAATGACTCAGGAAAAGACTACTCGACTCACGCAATTTATTATGAACTCTTCTCAGAAAATAGAAAGTAAAACACAAGAAAATAAATATAGGAAGCTTACTCATCATCACATTATTACAGCGTGCAACCCGATCCAAATAAAATACCCGTGGCGGCGTGCCACCCGATCTCATCATAAAAATTCACATAAGGAAATATACACAGAGCTGAATTGCTCACTATTACACATTACCGAATATCAGTCACAAGCACTCTAAGTGCATAATACTATCCTGGGGAGACTGATAAGGCCATATGCTACAAAACTCAAGCACGATTGAGGTGCGATCTATATATACACTCCGGATCTCAAGAGCTATCCTGCTCACATAACAACACCACTATGCAGGACCTCAATACATAAGAAATTATCAAGCCATTTCACAACTCACACGGCAAAATCATAATATTACCTGAATTTGACGAAGACGGGACAACACCTGATATCCCAACACCCCTCCTTGAGGAGCGCTATACTGAAATGAACATATCTGCCTCACATGAAGCCCATAATCATTTAAATACATCCACAAACATCGAGTCTACCTTGCTCGCACCAAACTAGGCTAATAGCCTTACCTGGGTCCAGATTAACCACTTCCTCTCGTAATACGCAAGAACAACCATCATAGCCGGGACAACATCCCACAATCCACAACCAACTGGACCGAGTGCCTTCCTGGCATAAATTTTCAAAAAAGCAATATTACACTTCCTTATACTTGGTCCAAATCTTCAATCTATTAAGTGACTACATGTCACACTCATACGATCATCCAGTGGTCAGGCTCCCACGACCTTCCATAAGAGGTAACAAGTCTGCACATCCGCATCACCAACCACACTAATGTTGCAAAGCAAATCAAGAATCCCATAACCAGGATACAAAGCCTGTTTCATCAAACACCGATCTCAGATGACGCTGAAGTCATCACCTGCTTACCCTGAACTTTCAAATCACTTTCTCTTTCTCATCCGAGCTCATGACATCCTTTCTAACACCGAACTGCAATCTCGATTCTTACTCCCAGTTACATAGTGCTTACCGTACCTAACATGCCAATATGAGATTGCGCAAGAATTCTATCATAACCTCTGAACCACTAATAGGGTGAACACTCCATCATATATAAACCTTTTACTTACCTCAATTCAAGAAAACAATAACAATACTTGAGGGAATTCTCAAAATCACCCAACATGCAAATCCTTAGGTAGTGATCTGAACCACCATAAACCTTCCGGGGATCCGCCTATACCTGACAGGCCCTAGCACTCGAATGCTCCCACAAGAAATCTATTACGACGGCCGGCAAGCCCAGCACAAACCGGCCCAAACCACTTGCATAATTTAATTACATTGAAGGAACTGATCACTGCCGTACCTGTGCCATTTCAACCATGGCTAATCAACTTATCTTCTTTTAATCATTCTTAACTGCCTCAGAAACAATAGTAACTTCCTCCAACTCATAGCAAACTCAACTCTCACTCATCCCGAGTGACCTTGATTCACGAGACCATGTTGTCTCAGTCTCACAACTCGTCTCATACCCTCCTGAAAATCTTTCTACAATGCGGAGTTTATTTCTCTCACTCCGCCAATGCTATCCTGCATGTTGAAACATATCATAGAACACTCCAACCATTTTCCTTCTCTCAGGAATTACGCTGCGAAAGCTCAATTTTTAATTATACGGCTTCCTTTAACCATTAAACACTGCATTCTTAACTTTGAATTCACTAGGACCGCTATTGAGAGTCACCCACTCTGACTGGTCCCGAATACAAGCAACTCCAAAGCTCTTCTAGCACATGAACACCCTTTTCAATGAAACACGTGACTGAGTCACTACCCTTACAACTCGCCTATGCCTTAAGCATAAATTCTGAATCTTTCAAAGCCTATCCCTGGTCTGACAGGACCAACTTTTGCACACATTTATCAAATCACATGCACAATTACCATTATACTCCTTTCTCTTAGCTGTACTAACTTTCCAATATGCCGACAATCCGTAACCCCATGAGAACATAATCATACAGCACAAATGCAGGTGGTAGGGCTTTCCTACTTAGCCCGGAGCTACTCCTTGCACCACTCTAGACTCTGTTGAGATGCTTTCTCCTCTGTTAACATGATCTTGCTCAACCAATCCGCCCCCTTCTTCCAAATTCTCTTGTCAGCACTCCTTAAATAGTCAAATTCTCCAGCATCATTCACACATTCTGCCTCCTACTGAACAGCCACCAGAATCCCTCACAGAACTTTCCAACCACACCACTGCTAACATACTCACAGGAGACAACCCACTTATGCAAATCATCAACTTTACCAGTCTGTCCGCTCCTCATGGACATACTAAATGCGCTACAATATCCTCTAATTCACCACTATGATGTTGCTCTCCCACTTTGGTTAAACTCATTCCTTTAGGCACTACCTGACCTCCTTTCCTTACACCTGGCCTTTTAGAAATCTAGATACTGCCTGACATTTATCACATGTCTTCCTTCGTCGAATGTCGTCCAATTCAATATCATTCTCCGCAACTCTTACACCAGTATATCACCACGACTTCAAACTCTCCGAGGATCATCCCTCTCGAGTTGCTTTCATTAGAAATAACTATTCAGTCCTGAACTACCACGCACCATGATCTCTGACAACCGCTTCTCCAATACTACTTCACAAACACTCTGAACCGATGCACCCGAAGCAACCATAGCACCGACAGAATTAACACATTCCATTCGATTAGTGACGACGATGTCACATCACAGGTTAATATCCCTCCTTACTTGAAAACACCAAGTCTTACTACTTTATCAATCCAAAACCTGGCCATCTATAGATCAATTGCCTTCCTTCCGCCGGAATCTAAATACTGAAATCTCGAAATCACACTCTGAGAAGACCTCCCTTCAAGCAATTCATCACCCCCAACATATGGGCAAGCATTCTATCATCATATCGACATCGCGCGATACCAATCGTAAGCTTCATCACCATTTGAGCATAGCCTCGCAGGCTCTTAGCAACACAGCTACTGAGCTAAAACAACATATTATCCTTCTGCAGGGAAACAACAACATCCCCCACCAACTACACATGGGAACATCTCGCACCATATTCGTAGCACCATTTAAATTCCTCAAATTCCTAATTCATAGCAAGCGCTCCTCGACGCGTAAGATTGAGTAGGAATAAACATAGGCAGAAGCCTCAAAGGAATCGAATCGCATGTTGAGGAATCAAGAAGGGAAGTACTCCTAACAGCCCTGTAATATCTCGAAGATAAGTACAGACGTCTCTGTACCGATCCGCAAAACTCTACTAGACTTGCTCTTGACTCGTGAGACCTAAGGGAACCTAGAGCTCTGATACCATGTTGTCACAACCCAAAATCCATAAGGCAGATCGCCTCCGGATGATGCAGCTCACCTAAATCTCCAACCAGCCACGTCGCTATGAAAGTACCTGTGCAATAAAAATGCACAGCAAGTGTAGCATGAGTACAAAAACAACGTGTACTCAGTAAGTCGCCCGCCTAACCTCAGAGAGGTAGTGACGAGAGGTCGAATTAGACACTCACTAAGGTCCAACAAATTAATTTAACACAATATGATATCAGTAATAGGCATACGAGGATGATAAAACAGTAAGCATTACGGATAACTGTAATTCAAATAAATACTGAAAGTAAATAAACAGTTACTACTTCCTCATTTTCCCCCAAATTTCTTAAATAAACAATTACTTCTTTATTTTCCCCCAAATATCTTGTCACTTCAAAATTCATGAAAAATATTTAACAATTTCGCATGCGCATACGGGATAAGGAAAACCGGCCTGAGCTATAAAAATAATCATGTTTGTACACTCCGAGGGTCGAATGGCCTGGACCATAAGTGCACATTTGCCATAAAATAATCATATCTATGCACTGCCGAGGGTCGAACGGCCCGAACCATAAGTGCATCTTTCAATCCGCCGTGGCGTACGTCCTGCTCCCATGAGAGTGGGGGAAATAACACTCCGCTCGTGGAATGTAAATTGCGAAGTGGTCACATGCAGTCTTGCACAATCAACAATCCACCCCGACTACGTCGGGCAAACAAATACTCAAGTAAATGACAGATTTCTCTTTTAAAAATAAAAAAATAGTATTTAAATCCTTTCTGAAAATTCATTTACCAAGTTTTATAATATTTAATAATATAACCTTATCCGGAATACAATTGCATACGGAGGAAATCAATTCCCTTTCTAGATGATTAAGAAAATGAACTCTAGTCTTCTTTAGATATTCAATTACTATTTCGATTATATTAGCAGTCTAATATTACAGGCAAGATCACAGGTATAACAGGTAAGGCATGCTAGTGAGTCCTAGACTACCCGGACATGGCATAATAGTAGCTACGCACGGACTCCCTTCACCTCATGCGTACGTAGCCCCCGCAGATAGTAGCACATACTTAATTCGTTCACCTAGGGGGAAAATTCCCCCTCAAAAATTTAGAACGGAGACTTACCTCGCTCCGAAGTTCCATAACCAGCTTTCAAGCCCTTCCGACAACTCCAATGGACGCACAACGCCCCAAAACTATCCAAATAACGGCAAAGCAATGAAAATATACTCTAATATTTGCAACAATTCTAAATTATATAATTTCCCAACCCCGCTTAGTGAATTGACCAAAATGCCCTCGGGCCCACTTGCCCGGAATCCAAAATTTCTCGAAGATATATTCTACCCATAGCCTTACTAACATTTACTCTAACTTCATGCTCAAATTCGTGGTAGAAATCCAAAATAACATTTCTAGGTCTTTCCTCAAAAATCCAAATTCTCCTACTAATTTTCATGTCTAATCCATGCATATAATCTTGTATTTAACTTAAAAACGGGAGAAATTTACTTACCTTGTAATGCATGGTGAAAATCCCCCTTTGAAGCCTCCCAAAATCGCCCATGCTAAGATGAAATAGTGAGGAAATGGCCAAAAATCACGGGTATAAAACATTCTGCTCAGACGACCCCTTCTATGCGATCGCACTCCCCTTCACGCGATCGCATAATCAAATCTCAAGAGCCCCCAAAATTTCCTCTGTGCGATCGCATACAAGACCCTGCGATCGCATAGGCCAACCCAGCAGCCTTCACCAATTACCTCTATGCGATCGCAAACAACTCTCCGCGATCACATAAGCAAATTCCCAGGGCCTCCAAATCTTCCTCTATGCGATCGCATACACTGCCACGCGATCGCATAGGCCAAATCTCAGCAGCCTCCAATCCTTCTATGCGATCGCATACCCACTCACGCGATCGCATAGAGTAAAAACCTGTTGCACTCACACCAGAAAATCAGAAATCCTCACAAGGCAAGAATCGACTCGTTGAGCATCCGAAACATGCCTGAGGCCCCCGGGACCTCAACCAAAGCTACTAACCAGTCCCAATACCTCATTCGAAATTAGTCGAGACTTGAAATCACATCAAAAAACATCAAAATCACGAATTGCAGCCCGATTCAAGCTTAATGAACGTAGAACTTCAAACTTCTATTTTCGATGCCGAAACCTATCAAATCACGTCTAATTGACCTCAAATTTTGCACACAAGTCACATTCAACATTACGGACCTGCTCTAACTTTCGGAATCGCATTCCGACCCTGATATCAAAATTTCCACTTCCGGTCGGATTTCTCAAAAACCTTCAAATTTCTATATTTAGCCAAATGACTTCAAAATGACCTACGGACATCCGAATTCACTTCCGATCGCGCTCCCAAATCCAAAATCACCATACGGAGCTATTCACAGGCTTGGAATCCCAAACGTACATCAATATCACTGAAATGCACTTCAAGCCAAACTTAGGAAATTTCTTCAAAAATGCTGACTTCCACAATATACGTCGATACACTCCCGGGTTATCCAAAGCCCGATCCGGACATACGCCCAAGTCCGAAATTATCATACAAACCTGAAGGAACCTTCAAATTCTGATCCGGAGGTCATTTACTCACAATTTCAATCTTAGTCAATTTCTCCAACTTAAGGCTTCTGAAATGAGAATTTTCTTTCCAAATTGACTCCAAACTTCCCGAAATTCAATTCCGATCACACCTACAAGTCATAATACCTAAAGGGGAGCTGCTCATGACCTCAAACTACTGAACGACGCGCTAGAGATCAAAACAGTCGGTCGGGTCATTACAATGGTACCCAGTAAGTGCCAAGCCTAAACTCTGGTCGAGTAGTGACGAGGTCAGGTCAGGTCCACTGGTATATAATTAATAAAGCAGGAGAATATAACAGTATAATAAGAAACTAGAATTTAACAAAAAGGAAAACACAACAACACCTTAGCACAACACTAGCATGAGTACACCACAATGGTACTCAGTAATTGCCAAGCCTAACCTCGGTCGAGTAGTAACGAGGTCAGGTCAGGTCCACTGGTATATAATAAATAAAGTAGAAGAATATAACAGTAAGAAACTGGAATTTAACAAAAAGGAAAATACAGCAAAACAGCAGTACAACACACAAGGATAAACAGCAGGGGATCTCCCGAGATACCGTCTCATAGTCCCAAAGTAAATATGCAGGGAGAACTCCCACGGTACCGCCTCCTAGTCTCAAAAGTAAATATACAGGGAGAACTCTCGAGATACCGCCTCGTAGTATCAAAAGTAAATGTGCAGGGAGAACTCCTGAGGAACCGCCTTGTAGTCTCAAAAGTAAACACACAGCTCAAACTGATAAATACAACAGTTAACAACAAGAATTCTACAGTTAAGACTGATAAAGAACAAGGAAAAGAAGAAAATCAACTAGGCATGCTGCATAGAGTTCAAATAAGCAGTTAAATCACGTAGACATGTGATATTAGACTGAACAGGATAACCACACATGTTGGTAGAACTCAATTAAGAATGAAAACCAGGTTACTATTCAGTAAAAATTGGGTTTTACAATAAATAGCCCGTGTACGCACTTTTCACCTCATGTACACGGCGCTCACATATCACAACATTACCAATCATAAGGGGATTTCCCCCACACAAGGTTAGGCAAGCTACTTACCTCAAACCAAGCTCAAATCTGTAAGAATGCCCTTTCCTCGATTATCCGACTTCGAATGGCTAAAATCTAGTGAAACACAATTACATATCATAAATAAAACTATAATAGACTAATCTAATTAATGAAATCAAGACTTTAACAAGAAATTTGAAAATCATCCTAAAAAACCTCCCCGGACCCACGTCTCGGAATAGGGTAAAAGCATCAAAATATGAACACACATTCACTCACGAATTCACTCGTACCAAAATTATTCAAATCCGATATCAAAATCACATTCAAAACTCAAAAACTTAGTGTCACGCCCCAAAGTCAGGGAGCACGACCAGCGCTCAACCGAGTGAACCCGGCTGAGCAAGCCTGTTAGATTTCCTTCTACCCAAACTAATACATGAATAAAGAGGAGATGTACTCCATTAATCAAACACTAAGTAGTTTTCAGTAGCAACTTCCATTTCATTTCCGTTAGTAGCTTCATTCATAATTTCCAAAATATTACAAGTTTAAAGATATAATGAAAAACGTGTTTGCTAAATACCCACATTTCTAGTTTTGACTCGCAACATCAACCACCACCCACAACATGTCTAATGAGCCTCTAAGTACAATTGAAGAGTAATATGGAAATGTCGGCAACAAGGCTCCGGCTATACCTCAAAATACAAAGTACATGAGAAACAAGAGATACATGACCCCAAAATGAAGTGGGGCTCACCAAGTCAGCTGAAGAGAGTGTACCACTATCATTTATCACTGCTACCTGTTGTGGAACCACCTGCATCCATTAAAGATGTAGTGTTCCCAGCAAAAGGGACGTTAATACTGTCTAATAGCACTAGTAAGTAAAGCTAAAAGTCCTCTTTCAAAATAGAATGACCATATAAACAACAGGTCACAATCAATAATATCCAAATGCCCAATTGAAACATAACAATTTTCAAAATACGAAAGTAATACATATTTTTAGTTGGGAGATCTTTAGTACCGATGATACCACAGTCCACGATACCACTATCCGCAATACCATTGTTCACAATGCCACTATTCACAATGCCACTGTACTCTTGGCACGGAGTCCGGCCACGGCCCGGTTGGCTAGGACGCCTTATTTGAAGGCATCAACAACAATCACAATTTATATCATAGATTTATATCACAATTTCCAGCACAATCACCACCATGTGTGCGGCATAGTGTCCGATCACGGCCCGATCGGCTAGGCCGTCCCATCTGAGACATTACGTCTTTCTATCAATCATCTCACATCATACTTCATTTACATCTATTCATTTCATCGGCACTAATGGCCACAATCATAATATCATTCTTGGCACTTGGCCATATTTCATATTTCACATCTTTATTTCTATACTTTCGTGGATCATCATCGTAAATATCAACAAATAAAATTTCACGAAAATCACGACTTCAAGTTCATTAGAAGTAAAGACTTTAAGCACAATGGATTTCTTTCCAAGAAATGGGGAAAAATGCTTGGCAATCGAATCACAAACTAAAATCACGGACGTTTAACACATCATTTGTTCTTAAGATACTTTTCCCCAAAAATGGGGCAATACACAATTTCAACTCATGAATACATAAGAGCTCAAACGCATTGGAAGTACTTACAAGCACAACATTAATTTAAACAGCCACATATGGGCATAATTTGGGCACATAAGCTTTTAGATAATTCTATTTTCGAGTCAGTTTAGAACAGTTGAATCAAGGCTTATTTCATAAGCTTTATCACATTCTCTCATTTAATTGGCACCACTAGCCACAATTATAACTTAACATCTTCGCACGTTGGCCACACTCTATTTCCCAATTCACTTATTTCATTTTCAAGCATCTTTATAGATTATCATCAACAAAATATTTTCAATCAAGACTTTAGGTACACGTATGAGCAATTTAGGGCCTTAAGCATATCGAGTTTTTCTCACCCAATTGGTATACTAGTTTTCATTTAAAATACGACTCAAAGCCACAACATTTCAATACGCAAACCATGATTTGAATATCTATCTTTCCACATAAGTCTCATTCGGAATAATTAAGCTTGTAGGGGATAACCTGGAATATAAAAATTAGGAATATTGAGCCAACCATACTTGAACTTACCGGAACATTATGGGATTCGATTCTAAGAGAGAAAGTTTAGCCAACATACCTTGTTTGAGATTTCCTTAAGTTACTACAACGCCCCAACACTTCTAGCAATAACAATCTATAGGAAAATAGTGAAAATCGGTTAAAAATTAGAAAGATTATCTATAGGAAGATAGTGAAAATCGGTTAAAAATTAGAAAGATTCCCATGATGTAACTCTATTAGGAATTTTTTCCAACACCTAACATGGGAAATAGACTAGTCTCTACAATGGACATCTTTTCATCCCTCAACCAATTTCAACAGGACACTACCCAAAATGGTTCATTATTCCACATACTACAACTTTGTGTCACATGCATGGCCTATTTGTTTGAAAGGAGAAAAAAAAAGAGGTAATATCGATACCTAAATATTAATCCGAATTGACATGAATCTCAATGACAATGAACAAGAATTGACAATTGGTAACGTAAGTAAATATAGAATACGCGTAATCCCACAGAAGGATTTCTTTTTATGAATTGTTCATTTTTAATATCCAGTTTAAATAAGTCGTATCTTGCTCAGACCAATAAATAGAGCTGAGGTTATAGTTAAAGCCGCTAATAGAAAACCGAAATAACTAGTTATAGTAAGCATGAAGGGGCTAAATTAAATGAAATATGTTCTTTTTATACATATGTTTAAAAAGCACTTACCTAAGTTTCAAATTTTTCAAAATAAAATAGGAGGATAGGCAAAAATCTCAATTTCAATTGAAAGAATAAGTTGAATGAAAAGTTTTTGATTTATCTATCATTATAGGCGGACAGCACTAACAAAGATAAAGTGACAGACATATAAAAGAAATTGATTCATCATCTGTAACATCTATCCATCCCGCAATTCCAATCAACCGATTCATTGAGTAACTCTTGAGTAAACTATTAAACTAATAAGAGCTGTATTGTCTAACTTCATTCAAAAATGAAACTTGAATTTTTATAGAATCAAAATAGAAATGATTTTCGAATTTGATCATTTCTTAGATTCTGTTGAATTGTATCGACTCCATTTTCNGATTGGATTTTCTTGATTCTTGAATATTGGTGCAAGAATATGTGATTAGATTGTTAGGTCTCCTCCTTCTCTCTCTAAAATGCTCTTACCTCTCTCTAAAACCCTAAAAAAAACACCCCAAAATAAGCCCCAGAGACTATTTATCAAAATAGGTTCGGGTTATGAAAATAGGAAAATTAACCCTCCGAACTCGAGTATGCGGTCTCATAATGGATCGCACAATTGGTTTGTGGGTCGCACAATGCACCGCAAAACTGATGCCCAAAAATGGGCTTCACTGGACAGGTCTGCGACCATTTTGCGGTCGCATAACCACAGAATTGGCCGCAGAATTGCATTATGCCAGTCTATGGTAAATTGGCCATAACTTTTTGTAGGAGTATCCAAATGACGAACAGTTTGAAGCGTTAGAAACTAGATTCAAAGATATTTCAGTCGATAGGTTTTTCATCATATAATACCTTATATATATGTAGATATTCTGATACAAAGTTTGGTCTTGTGCGTACTCATTTGGAATTTTAGCCTATTATGTAAATTTCCAACTTGACTTAGACTTAGGCCTCTCCTTAGACCCCACATTACTTATAATATGACTCGTACACTTATTACCATATCCCTTTGATATCCATCATATTAATAACCCTTGTATACACATAAAATAATATAATTAGCCTACCTTGGCACCAAAAAATCTCAAATTACTTAGCAAAATTTTTCGGGGACTTACATTCTCCCCCGCTTAGGATCATTCGTCCTCGAATGAGAAGTAGTGTCGGCCCAAAGCACTTAACATGATTATCTTTTCTCACATAGCTCAAGTCCCCAAATTTGACTAACTTCCAAAATTTTCAGAAATTTCGGCAGCATCTCCCCTGTAACTAGGCCTATCCACCTTCCAGAGAACCACCAAAACCATCCTAACAACACATCCACAACTCGACAAAGCACCATAATGTATATATCAATAACACTAATCTCAGCATTACAAGCACTACATTATCATAATGATATTTGGACAGTAACTGCACATTTTTAAATCATAACACCTAGAAGGCACCTTTCAAATCAAAACCAATTGTTATACAATAAAGTGAAAATATTTTCTTTCTACAACACTTTTGTCCTTCAAGGTGGCCTCCTCGACTTACAGACTTCGACATAACACATTCACGGAAACAATCTCAACTCCCAAACTTATTTAACAAGGATGACAAATAGATACCCCGCATAAGTCAACTACCCATTAACTTCACCTTCAGTAGTTTCCACGGGAACTGTACACAAAGTATCTCCAACTACCTTTTTAGACATAGGCACATGAAAACATAGGGTGCATGGGGAACAACGATGGGAAGACATCATACTCATAGTTTGGCCTAATGTTAACTACACTTATTTCACCTTCATTATCAATTCACATAACATCTTCGGGGAGAAAATATTAAGAATAACCCGTTCACCCTCTTCAACTCTAAATCTCTAGGCGAACACCCAAACTAGACCTTTGATGACCTTCAACAATTACTCTAAGATGTGCTATCATAAATTGACCACAAAATTACCTATCGACTATATGTGATCACAGGGTAATGCTTATTCTTTGACATGTTTGAACCTTCAATTTCCCATAGATTTAATACAATGAGGAACAACGGAGTTCAAGATTGGGCTGGAATTATTCAAGAATCCATTAACGTGCTGAGTAGAGTATTTCATAAAGTTATATGCTAAGAGACACGAAGATTAATACTAACAATATGAATGGTTAATCATTGTGACAACATTAATTATTAGACAAATGAGGCATAGAGGTAACTAGAACGCATTGATAATGTGGGAACCATGTACGTGATCCTGAGATCTAAAAGAAGTGGGTCTTTCTAGACATAAGATAGATGGGAGGCATGATCGAGAGGATAAAGACGTTAGCATCGGTTATTCTTGGAAGGCGACAAGTTATGCAAGGTATAGTAATAATTGTTACATTCCATATATGCCTTGCCCGACAATAGTAAGCTCTAAGGAGAAATAGTCAAGTATGTTACATCGGTTGCCTCCTTGAGTGTAGGGAAAATCAGTTTAGCTCAAAATGGGAAGATTCTTGCAACATAGATGTGAGAGATATTTCAAAGAAATACATGAAGAGGGGTTACGCCCTTGACAGTATTTGACTTAAGGAAACTACGCCCCAAGCCTACTAGGTTGAAAAACAGGTTGAACACCTGTGAGGTTATTACAATTCTGGCAGCTTAACCATTTCCCGGAAGTTGATCCTATATGAGAGGACTAGAGATATGATAGACTTGCCTTTCAAATCAATACGCTTATAATATGTGCAAAATCCTGAAACGTCCACCTGAAGTGGGGAAGGAAAGGTCACGGTAAGGCTACTTAACCTCCACCATACGCTAGTGAAACCATGTAGCTGGGACATCTTATTATTGGGATGGAATCATGCATTAGTTATAAGGGTTCTAATGGTTAACATAATGCTCCGGGGAGAAAGACAAATAATACTCCTATCCACCCAGGAAGGGGGAATGCCAGGGAATGTAAAACTCCCCGCACATGACAATGACATAGTCAATGATTCTAGAAGTCGAGTGTGTAAAGACAAAGGAACCTAATGAGACAGTATAAAATAATCATGGAAGGTTAGTAGATGTTCATAATGAGTTCGCCATGGATTTTGACTTGAAAAGCACCCAGATGCTAATGAAAGATAGGAAAACATGAGAAGCAGATGTTATGTTATGATAACTCCCAAAGGTGCATTTGGTCTTAACGGAGAGCCTATTAAGGGTCCTTATGAGAAAGGAAGTGTTATAGTGGCACATAGAAGGACGCAATCTCTCATGGTTATCGAACAAGTGCTGGGAAACTAGCACAATGAATTCACTAACTAAGAAACACAATTAACACATGTTGTGGAGGTATAAATAGAAAATGAACATTTGTTATGAGTTGGACATGTACCTGCTATATTAACTCCCAAACTGCAATACAAGACCATGTCATGGGCAACCACAATACTAGGAACAAAGTGAGCTACTTACTGGGGGATGTCTCAAGTGGACATGAAAGTTATACTAATATGGAGACACAAGATCTTCCTATGACGGAGATGTGAGGATCTCAATTTTCAGAGAGACTTTATGCACATAGTGACCATTTCGATTGACATGCACACATATGATAGGTGTTGAGGTATGATTTTACGTTACTAAATAGTGAAGGGGGTTTATGATAATGCTCACAAGGGAGTAAAGTTGCACCACAAATCCTATGTGCCACATACATAGGAGAGGGAGGGAGAGGCTCAAGAAAGATCTCAACACTAGGTTGTCTTACATTGGATTTGATACCACGAACGTAAAAAATCGTATCAAAATTATCCAAATCCGATATCAAAATCCCAGTCAAAACTCAAAAACTCAGTTGAAGAACTTCCAACCTTTTCCCCAAATTTCTCACCAAAATTCCTTAATTTAATGATGAAATCAACTATCGATTAATGGAATACAACCATAAACGAGTTAAGAATTATTACCCCAAATTTCTCTCTGAAAAATCCTTGAATTATCGCCTTAATCCGAGCTCTCAAAGTCCAAAATTGAAAATGGGATAAGACCCTCGAACTTAGCCTTTTTCTGCCCAGCGATTTTGCATCTACGGGCCTACATTCGCACCTACACCACTGCACCTACAGAATTTCCCTCGTAGGTGAGGAAATGACTTAAGTGGGCTGGGTCTGCATCTGCGATGAAGGGGTCGTACATGCGAGTACGCGACTGCAGAATCTGGTCCACTTCCGCGGCCTCTCTCCGTGCCTGCGTTTCTAAGGCGTATCTGCGGGCATCGTATATGTGGAATACTACCTCGCACCTACGACCCCTGAACACCCATCCCACTTCGCTTCTGCGCTAGACCTTACGCACGTGTGATACCTCTCCTGCGGTTTCCCCACCGAAGGTGCGAAACACAAGAAACCAAAAAAACTTCAGCAATATGCACAAGTCTAATTTCGATGCATTAAGCATGCGAAACTCACCTGAGGCCCCAGAGGCCACCGGGACCATAACTAAACATACCAACCAGTCCTAAAACACCATACGAACTTAGTCGAGCCCTCAAATCACATCAAACAATGCTAAAAACACGAATCACCCTCCAATTCAATGAACTTTGAAACTTAAAACTTCTACAATTGATGCCGAAACCTATCAAACCACGTACGATTGACCTCAAATTTTTTACACAAGTCATATTCAACATTACATACCTACTCCAACTTTCGGAATCAGAATCCGACCCTGATATCAAAAAATCTACTACCGATCAAACTTCCCAAAAATTCAACTTTCGTCATTTCAAGCCTAATTTAGCTACAGACCTCCAAAATACAATCTGAACACGCTCCTAAGTCCAAAATCACACAAAGGTGCTAACGTAAATGACGAAACTCCATTCCGGAGTCGTCTTCACACAGTTCCAACTACGGTCAAAATCCTAGAACTTAAGCTTCCTTTTTAGGGACTAAGTGTCCCTAAACACTCCGAAACCACGAACAAAACCTCCTGACAAGTCACATAAGCAGAAAAGGATACGGGGGAAGAAGTAAACAGGGGATCAGGGCTATTACTCTCAAAACGTCTACGGCGCTTATTAAGCTAACAGACTAAGCTAATTAATGAAATTAAGAATTTAACAAGAAATTCAAAAATCATCCTAAAAAGCCTCCCCGGGCCCATGTCTCGGAATCGCTTAAAAGTCACAAAATATGAACACTCGTTTGCAATCAAGTTCACTCGTACCAAAATTATCCAAATCCGATATCAAAATCCCAGTCAAAACTCAAAAACTTAGTTAAAGAACTTCCAACCCTTTTCCCCAAATTCCTTAATTTAATGATGAAATCAACTACAGATTAATGAAATACAACCATAAACGAGTTAAGAATCATTACCCCAAAGTTCTCTCTGAAACATCCTTGAATTATCGCCTTAATCCGAGCTCTCAAAGTCCGAAAATTAAAAATGGGATAAAATCCTCGAACTTGGTTTTTTTCCCAGCGATTTTGCATCTGCGGGCCTACATTCGCACCTGCGACGCTGCACCAGCTAAATTTCCCTCACATGTATGATAATGACATAAGAGGGATGGGTTTGCATCTGCGATGAAGGGGCCGCACATGCGAGTGTGCCTCAGCAAAATCTGGTATGCTTCTGTCGTCTCTCTCCGCGCCTGAGTTCCTTAGGCGCATCTGTGGGCATCGCATATGTGGAATATTGCCTCGCACCTGCGACCCCTGAGAACCCATCCCACTTTGCTTCTGCGCTAGGCCTTGCGCACGTGCGATCCCGCACCTTCGGTCTCCCCACCGCAAGTGCGAAATACCAGAAACCAAAAAAATTTAGCAATATGCACAAGTCCAATTTCGATCTGTTAAGCATCCGAAACTCACCCGAGGCCCCCGGGACCTCAACCAAACACCAGTCCTAAAACACCATACGAACTTATTCGAGCCCTTAAATCACATCTAAAAACATGAATCACCCTCCAATTCAAACTTAATGAACTTTGAAACTTCAAACTTCTACAATCGATGTCGAATTCTATCAAACAATGTCCGACTGACCTCAAATTTTGCACACAAGTCATATTCAACATTACGGACCTACTCCAACTTCCGGAATTGGAATCCGATCCCGATATCAAAAATTCAACTACTGGTCAAATTTCCCAAAAATTCAACTTTCGTTATTTCAAGCTTAATTTAGCTACATACCTCCAAAACACAATTCGAACATGCTCCTAAGTCCAAAATCACCCAACGGAGCTAACAGAATTGATGAAACTCCATCCCGGAGTCGTCTTCACACAGTCCCAACTACGGTTAAAATCCTAGAACATAAGCTTCTTTTTTAGGGACTAAGTATCCCAAAACACTCTGAAACCACGAACAAAACCTCCCGACAAGTTACATAATCAAAAAAGATACAGGGGAAGCAGTAAATAGGGGATGAGGGCTATTACTCTCAAAACGACCGGTCGGGTTGTTACATCCTCTATTGTTTTTATTTTTATTGTTTCCTTTTATTCTGGAATAGTGATGTATTCATTATGCATAATTACTCCTAGAAGGGCTTATTACTTGTACTACCGGTTTTGGGATATTGTGTCATGTTAAGACTATTGGTTTATTTAGAAATTTCGGGTTCATGATTTATAGTTGTTTAGTAAGACTTGTTATCATTTCGATATGTGTTAGGCTTACCTAGTTTTAGAGACTAGGTTCCATCATGACTCATTCGAAGGGATTTTGGGTCGTGACAAAAAGGTAGACTGTAGGACAAAACTTAAACATGTTTTGATATGAAGTTTTAGCAGATGAACTAAATAACTTAAGCATGCATGTGATTTGTATTTGATGCTCATATTGGATTGGGGACCCTGCGGCGGTCGAACTTGAGCGGGCAAAGGTAGGGCATTAGAAAAAACTCGTCAGAAACAAAAACTTAAGCATGTTTAGGCTGAAGTTTTAGCAAATGAACTAAAAAACTTCAGCTTGTTTAGATTGAAGTTTCAGATAAAACTCATGACAAAACTGTACACTGCAGGACAAAACGTCAACATGTTTTGGTGTGAAATTTTAGCAAATGAACCAAATAACTTCAGCATGCATTAGCAAAAACTCATTAGAAAATTACATACTGCAAGACAAAAACTTAAGCATGTTGTCACGACCCAAATTTCCCTCTGCTGGGTGTCATGATGGCACCTAGTCTTAGGGACTAGGCAAGCCTAACAACTTCTGAAAAATAATAATAAAATAAATAAAGATTAGCATTCCAAATTTAGAATTCTCTATACAAGTATTACAATTCCAAAACCGGTAGTACAAGTCATAAGCTCTACAGAGTTTGCTAGAAAAACTCTAAGTACAACTGTTCTGAAATAGGAGTAAACAGTATAAATACAAAAGACCTAGAAGGTGACTCTGAAGCTTGCGAACACAGGAGCAAGTTTACCTTGAGTCTCCACCACAAGATCTAAATATCTAGTTAACGATCGACTGACTCTGCAATACCTGGATCTGCACAAAAATGTGTAGAAGTGTAGTATGAGTACACCACAGTGGTACCCAGCAAGTATCAAGACTAAACGCGGTGGAGTAGTGACGAGGGACAGTCAAGACACCTACTGAACTTAATAACCTGAACAAGTATAAGTGTAGGACTAACAGGAATACGATATCTCTATAAAGCTATGCATAATGACAACGATAATATGGTACTTGCAATAAGAAATAAAAACAACAATTAGCAGTGGAACACAACAAGTAACAACACAGTAGGGTAAGTTGGGCATAGTCTAAACCGGAGAACGTAACTAAAAGAAGGACAGGTATCAACTAGATGAAAATAACCGCTTTCACATCAGGTTTTATCCAATAATCACCACGAGGCACCGAACCTCAAAATATTCATAATTCACGGGCTCCAATTTGTGAACCCTAAACAAATGGCATCTTGTGCCTTCACTACAAACAATAACTGCACGGACGACTCACGTGCCAATAGAACCAGACGAGGGTGTGTATCAATACTCAACAATATCAAGATCTATCCTATAAACCGATAAGAATGATTAATTGCATATATTGCTTGTCCAAGTGTTCTAAAATAGTTCATGCCAGCTATTAAGTATAGAGAAAATGGACAACACGTAAAATGTTTTCCCACAATTCTCCACAAGATAAAACTCGCACAGGTAAGTGTACCACTATACAAATATCAACAACAAGAATGCCCTCAGGTCATCGCAAGTCACCACAAATCAATCCCTGACATAGCCCACCTTGTCTCGCCACATATGTAATTAGTAAATTAAATTCCCGCCTTGTCTCACCACACGTGCATAATAATTTTCCCACCTTGTCTCGCCATATGCGCAACCCACATATATGTATTCCGCCTTGTCACGCCGCATGTGAAAATATCAATAGTAACAATAGCACGGCAGAAACCTCGTGCATCACAATAACAACCGCACGGCAGAAACCTCGTGCATCACAACAACAACTACAACAGTAACAATGACAATAATACAGGAGTATGGCAATTTAATCAACTCAGAAATTCTAGAACTCGAAGAAACGGAAGAACTAGTTCACAAGGAATAGCCACAATAGAGAATGCTAGTCATAATAAGAATAGCTCAACAAGGGAGAAAATAATATGTAACAACGGTCCTACAAAGGATAGCTCAACAACAAGGGAGATATCACGAGTCAATAATTCCAATAAGGATAAGTAAACTAAGATATAGGATACCTAAACTTCTTTTAAGGTTGAGGAATGACGAAAGAAATACTACAAATTCAATTACGGATAGGTAGCGGGAAGATAATCATAACCTCAATTAAGGATGAACAATTACAGAACAGATAATAATAATTTCAAGTAAAGATATGAAGTTAGGAAAAGATAGAATGGAAATAGGAGAGGTAAAAATTTTCAGTTAAGTTATATAAGATTCAAATAGGCAAAAAGAGTGGATCATGAAGTAATTAATTCCAATTAAAGAAGGTATAGGTGAGATTATTAATTAAGAAAACTTAATCAATACAAAACAACTCCATACTCGGTGAATATAAGGACCTAAGAACCCTAAAGGCTAACTTTCCACAAAATAAGCCCGAGCACGTACTCGTCACCTCGCGTACACGGACTTCACAAGATACAATTAGCATAGAAAACTCAAATCCTAAGGGGTAGTTCCCCCACACAAGGTTAGGCAAGATACTTACCTCAAAGAAGACAAATTGATACCCAAAAATGAACTTCTCGGATGAAATAACCTCCGGACGGCTCAAATCTAGCCAAAATAACTTCAAACCATAAATAAAACTCATAAGAAACTATTTCGGATCATAAAGCCTAAATCTTTATCAAAAACTAAAAATCAACCCAAAAGTTGACCCCCAGACCCGTACCTCGGAACCCGGCAAATTTCACAAAACTCGAACACCCATTCCGATATGAGATCAACCATACAAACATTATCAAATTCCGATACCATTTGGTCCCTCAAATCATCATTTTTCATTTTGAAAGTTTTACAAATTTCCCCAAATATTTCACTTTGATTCTCACCATTTGATGTTAAAACTCAAATAAAATCATAAAGTATACTTAGAAATTGATCAAGGGCACTTACCCAATGATTGTAAATAAAATTCCTCTCTCAAAATCTCCCACTCTCGGACCTAGGGTTCAAAAATATCACAAAATGAAGCAAAAACCCGAATTACACAGCTGAAAACAAGCTGCAGATATCGCATTTGCGATCCAGTGTTCGCAATTGCGAACCCTCGCAAAAGCAAAGAATTTTTCCCAATTGCGAACAAGAATAGGGCTGGAAAAGAAGTTCGCAATTGCAAACTGGGCATCGCAATTGTGATAGAAATATTCGCAATTGCGATCACACTAGAAACCAACAATCTACCCGACACGAAAATGAGCATAACTCCCTCATACGATGACCAAATTCAACGATTCTTTTTACTATGGCTCCGTCATTACGATATGGATGTAATGGTTCAATAAAACTGAATTTGGAGCTCATTTACTTAATATGGTACCATTTATGCTTGAAGAAACGATGACAAAGCATCAAAAACAAACACAACACAACCTAAACCTATTTGAAACTCACCCAAGCCACTCGAGACCTCGTCCGAACATACCAACAAGTCCCGTAACACAACATGAACCAACTCAAGGCGTCAAATCACATCAAATAATGTCGAAATTACAAATCGCACCAAGAATCGAACTTATGAACTTTCAAATCTTCCAACATCTAAAACTCGTGCCCTAACCTATCAAATCAACCCAGAAGGACATCAAATTTTGCAGGCAATTCCCAAATGACATAATGGAACTGTTCCAAATCTCGAAATCGTATTCTGACCCCGATATCATCAAATTCAACTATTGATCAAATCACTCCACCTTCCGAACTTCAACCTTTCCAACTTTCACCGAAATGCTTCAAATCACCTTATGGACCTCCAAATCCAAATCCGGACGCATGCCTAAGTCCAAATCACCATACGAAGCTGTTGGAATCATCCAAAACCCATTCCTAAGTTGTTTATCTTACCGCTTAAGCTTTCAAAACGAGAATCCTTCTTCCGATTTTACTCTGAATCATCCGGTAACTGAACTCGACCACGCATGCAAGTCAATACTCATAATACAAAGCTGATCAAGACCTTATGCCACCAAACGGGACTTAAATTCTCAAAACGACCAGTCGGGTCGTTACACATGTTTAGTTTGAAGTTTTAGGAAATGACAAAAAAACTTAAGCATGTTTAGTCTGAAGTTTTAGCAAATGAACTAAAAAACTTAAGCATGTTTAGTCTGAAGTTTTAACAAATGAACTAAATAACTTCAGCATGTATTAGCAAATACTCATTAGAAAATTATATACTGCAAGACAAAAACTTAAGCATGTTTAGTCTGAAGTTTTAGCAAATGAACTAAAAAACTTAAGCATGTTTAGTCTGAAATTTTCGCAAATGAACTAATAAACTTAAGCATGTTTAGTATGAAATTTTAGCAAATGAACTAAATAACTTCAGCATGTTTAGACTGAAATTTCGGATAAAACTCATGACAAAACTGTAGACTGCAGGATAAACTTCAGCATGCATTAGCATGAAGTTTTAGCTTCAATGTGAAACAACTTCATGCTATATTAGAATGCAGTTTTAGTTTCAACATGAAACAACTTCATGCTACATTAGCAT
The DNA here is from genome assembly GCA_005239525.1 of Nicotiana knightiana. Taxonomy (NCBI): domain Eukaryota; kingdom Viridiplantae; phylum Streptophyta; class Magnoliopsida; order Solanales; family Solanaceae; genus Nicotiana; species Nicotiana knightiana. Next base: position 104,108 of record ML390665.1, read on the forward strand.
GAAGTTTTAGATTCAAGGCGAAACAACTTCATGCAAGTGTGATTCTGAAGATGCATCTGGACAAGTTTCTGATTTTTTTAATAAAGTTGTTGAGAGGAGAGGAGGAGATCTTTTTTCACGAATGAGGTTGCAGATCACGCGATTAATGTGTGATGCAGGTTTTATATCTTTTGTCAGGGGTGTAATTGTCATATTATTACGGATTTTTTATCAGCTGGTTATCAAATCAATAATTTTTAAAAATAAAGTACAAGTTAAAAGGTGGCACAAATATATGGTATAGCTGCAAATCCCCCTCTATTGTATGCTGCAATCTATGTGAGATTACATTATTGGGCTGCCATTTTTTATTTCATATACACTGTATGAAACCTTATTATCAAAATTATCCCTGTTTTAAAAATTATCCGCCCTAAATAAGGTTTGTTTACAATTTATATACAATTCATTATTAGTGCCTTAAATTAGGGGATTAAGTTATACCCTTTTCCTTTTTTCTCTCCTCTTCTCTTTCAATTAGATCCCTTCCAATTGTGCATTACCTATTTTAAGCGAAACACAAAAAAATCGTCCAAAAATATATGAAACTTGCTCCAGTCACAACTTCTTAGTTGTGTATGTTCTTCTTTATCTATTAGCACCGCAATTCTATTAAGTTTTGGGAATCAAGAAAACTTTCGAATTCAAGTATGTACTATACCGTTTTCATTATGTATGAAACAATAAAGAACAAGAACAATATTGCAGAGAAAGAGAGAGAGGAAATTCTTATTGGATTTTGGGATGAATTACAATGGAAGAGGACCTCTCTATTTATAGGGAAAAAGTGACTTAGCCACCAAGTAACAAACCCTAGAATCTCTCTAGAATATAGACATTCACCATAAATAGAATTCTATTTATAACACCCCCCCTTGGATGTCTATTCAACAAATAATGTGCCTCATTAAAACCTTAACTAAAATAAAACCCAATGAGAAAAAAGTTCTATAAAAGGAAAAAGAGTACACGTGTTTAGAAATGCGCCTTTTGGTTGCCTCGTTAAAAACCTCGCAAGGAAAACCCAGTGGGACAAAACCTTGTAAGGGAAAAAGAGTGCAACGAGCATTAACTCCCCCTGATGAGAGCATCAATTCACATCCTTGACCATTCACATCCCAATCTTGTGTATTTGTTTCTTGAAGCTTGACATCAGTAGATATTTGGTGAACAAATCAGCCATATTATCACTTGAATGAATGTTGCACCTTGAAATCATCATTCTTGTATATATATAATGTCTTCATATAATGTCGTGGAATATCCTTTTCAATGTCTCCATAGAGGGAAAAATTCCCGCTATCACATTATCATGCTTATAATTATAGCAAGATACATATGTGCACAAATTGCACGTAGGATGTAGTACTTCATGACCAAGAATTGTATATGTTTTAAGCAATATCCTTCAATAATTGTCATATAAGTCATATAATAGACTTTAATTAGATGCATATCAAGTTTTCATGTCATACTAGACAAATAAGATATCGAAAACTGATTGCACATATCATTGACTTTATATTTTCAAGTGTTTGAACTGCAGGTCCAAATACTTGTCTTTCATATGAAACCAATTCTATTCGAATTGTGTCTCTTCTATTTGGCCAATATTTTTGTGTCAGTATTCGACAAACTTAAGATCCTCATCTATACTTAGCGCTATGATAGATGTCGTCGACNCAAGTTTTCATGTCATACTAGACAAATAAGATATCGAAAACTGATTGCACATATCATTGACTTTATATTTTCAAGTGTTTGAACTGCAGGTCCAAATACTTGTCTTTCATATGAAACCAATTCTATTCGAATTGTGTCTCTTCTATTTGGCCAATATTTTTGTGTCAGTATTCGACAAACTTAAGATCCTCATCTATACTTAGCGCTCTGATAGATGTCATCGACAAACATTTTATATTGGTTCCAATATTTTTATTTTTTATTTTCATAAAGACATAACATAGAGATCTCTTCCTTTATATTTTCAGGTACCTGAACCTCTCTTGAGATTTTATGAAGTGTTATGTCATGTGATCTTCTAGATCACTTGCCTCCTTTATTATGATCATTTTGATCATTTGCTCATCTTCTTTATCAAGAAGTTTATTTGAAACCGATCTGTCTATACGCTTTAAGCGTGCCATAGACATTGTCCTTCTAGGACTTATTCTAAATATGAGCATTTTCAGTGAGAATATAGTTACTTTCTTTAGGTCAGAAAATGTGTCTGGCATGCTTTGCAATATATTGCAAATGAATTATCTTTTTATGAACTTCGAGTTCATATTATCTTATTCGAGGATCTAGATGGACAAATAATAATTCTTTCCACGTAATTTTTTCTCAACTGTTTATCATGTCTCCCCCTCATGTTAGAAAAACTTTCTTCCTCAATTTTGGGAATCCATCTTTGTCCTATTATGGTGTTAATCAAAATATACACCGCACATCAATAATAACAAGATGGAATTATTTGGTTCCTGACCCTGAACCACTTGTGAGGGGAGAATGTAATATACTTTTGTATATAATGTATATCAAACTAATATAAACAACTTAGTTCTCATAAGTAATGGTTTAGCTATTAAGTGGAGGCACTCAATAAATCATTTTGCTAAACCAATTGTGATATAACCAACTTACCAAGANATGTTAGAAAAATTAACTTTCTTCCTCAATTTTGGGAATCCAACTTTGTCGTGTTATGGTGTTAATCAAAATATACACCGCACACCAATAATAATAAGATGGAATTATTTGGTTCCTGATCCTGAACCACTTGTGAGGGGAGTGTAATATACTTTCGTATATAATGTATATCAAACTAATATAAACAACTTAGTTCTCATAAGTAATAGTTTAGCTATTAAGTGGAGGCACTCAATAAATCATTTTGCTAAACCAATTGTGATATAACCAACTTATCAAGATAAAGTCTTGAATAGAAAATCTGGAAATTATGCTCTAAATTAAATTATTGAGCATGTTATCTCGCAAACAACAGGTTGCGGGTTAATAATAATTGCACATGTAACCATCTCATAGACGCATCTTATGTGGTATACATGGCAGGTGAATGGGCCCATATTCACCTTTTCTATTTTCAGCATTCATGGGATTCAATCCCAATTTCAGTTGGCCTATTAATTAATGAGAACAAGCAACATTAGAGAATTCGTAAATGCGTCTGCATTTGATTTGCTATTCTTTGCAAATGGATAATCTTTTGCACATCTTTTTCACAAATAGAGATACGTGGATAAATATGAGACAATGATGGATTTTTTCATAAAATTTTCCGTTTGGTTTCACCAATTTCTCCCCCTAATTTTGGAAAAGTGTCTCATCGAATCGATAATCTTCTTTGGGGACCCATTTTGGTGCGATATGGCGGTGCTACAGGCACATATTTTGCGCATCTGAAAATTCTTAAATGGGACGCATTAGGTTCATGACCCAAAACTAATTGCAACGGGGAATATTTATGATAATTTGTCGGGCTGAGACGAACTAGCATTGTTGCATGCAAAAATGGTGTGACCCCAAACAGAAGTGGGCAGCCTCGTTTTCATGAGTATGCTATCAATTGCAGACATTTAATTAAAGACTCCGCGAGGCCATGTTGAGTGTGAACATGAGCTACAGGATGTTCCACTTTTATCCCAATTGATAAGCAATAATCATTAAATGCTTGGGATGAAAACTCAGCAACATTATCAAGTCTAATAGACTTAATTGGATTATCGGGGAATTGCGCCCGTAATCGAATTATTTGTGCCATTAATTTTGCAAACGCGAGGTTGTGAGATGACAATAGGCACATATGATACCATCTAGAGGATGCTTCTATTAAGACCATAAAATATCTAAACGACCCACTAGGGGGGTGAATAGGTCCACAAATGTCCCCTTGTATACGTTCCAAAAACGCAGGGGACTCAATCCCAACCTTTGTTGGTGATGGTCTTATAATTAACTTGCCTTGATAACAAGAAGTGCAAGAAAATTCATTATTTAAAAGAATCTTTAAATTCTTTAATGGATGCCCATTTGAGTTTTCTATAATTCGTCTCATCATAATTGATCCAGGGTGTCCCAATCGATCATGCCAAAGTACAAAAGTATTGGAATCAGTAACCTTATGGTTTACAATAGAATGTGCTTCAATTGCACTAATTCTTGTCCAATACAGGCCACAAGATAAAGATGGGAACTTCTCAATAACCCTCTTTTGGCCAGAGACATTCTTGGTAATGATGAGATATTCAAGATTATTATCATCTATTGTCTCAACATGATATCCATTTCGGCGGATATCTTTAAAACTCAACAAGTTCCTTTTGGACTTGGAGGAGAACATCGCATTCTCTATGATAAGTATTGTTCCCTTAGGCAGAGTTATAGTAGCTCTTCCAGAGCCTTCAATTAATTTACTACTACCAGAAATTGTAGTAACATCTGCCTTACACATACTTAAATGAGAGAAATATTTCTTCTCTTTGAATATTGTATGTGTCGTACATGAATCAACTAAACAAATATTTTTATAATTAAACTTTGATCCAAGATTGCTTTGTGAGTTATCCATATTTGCTTCTCATGGTTTGACATAAAAAAGAGATATACGAATAAATATTAGTATTTGCAGAGAAATAAACTAGGTTTACAAACAATCTGCTTGAACACAAATATTAAAAGTGCAACATATTTTTCCGAACCACTATCTAACTATGTACTAATTTTCTGCGTTAATCTTAATAATATAATACTAGCATTTAAGTATACTCTTTTTGGATGGAGAACAGAAACAATTAAATTTGATACTACTAGTAAATAATGAAAAAATTGTTCTCCAGTGACCAAATTGTTATTTTAATGAAAGAGACAAATTTAAAATAGTTGTACATATTGCCATCCTTTAGTTAGATGAAATGATGATTACTTATTCATGTATAAAGTGTCTGAATTCTGGACTTATGCCGCTAGATTATTGCTCTTTTAGTTATATACGTATGTCTAACAGAAATAGACAAACCACTTATGTTAGTTTATGATGTTTAAGTTATCGTCTTCTTATACAGTTGATGTCAAAATAATCACTTAACTATCCTTGAAAACTAAGCAACTGAAATGTTATTTAAAACGAATACTAAAACATATTTAATCAAAACAATACTGATCGATACTAATGACTACTACTCATGTAAAGGACTATGATTACATGATGTTTATTCATTAACTACTAAGAATATGCAAAAATAAAAATTAAACTACTGAATCATCTTTAACCACGGATCCATCACCGATCAAGTGGTCTATTTTTCCATCAAGGCGCTCAAAGAAGTATGCCACATCTAAGTGGGTGATGTCAAATTCATTGTCATATACAAAATTAGCTTCAGGGCCTTTATTCTTTAGAGATGTTTGATAAAGCTCAACCAAATGTCTTGGTACACGATAAATTTTTTGCCAAATGGCCTTTTCCACTGTAACGATAACATTTAGTTTCTGAACCATTTGCCTTTGGCTTCTCATATTTTCCTTTCCACTTTTGGTGGTTATTTTTCTTTGGGGGGTGATTAACACCAGGAAAATTTCTTCTTTGTCCACGACCACGACTATTAATAGGGCCACGATATTTCTCACGTTTGGCATAATGGGAATACACTTCATTCACTTCAGGCAATGGTGTAGACCCAGTGGGTTGATTTTTGTGATTTCTCATGAGCAAGTCATTATTTCGCTCAGCCACAAGGAGAAGAGAAATCAACTCTGAATACTTCTTGAAACCTTTCTCTCGTTATTTTTGTTGCAAGACCATATTGGAAGCATGAAACGTTGTAAACGTTTTTTCAAGCATATCATAATCAGTGATAGTATCTCCACAGAGTTTCAATTTAGAAGTAATTCTGAACATTGCAGAATTATATTCAGAAACAGACTTAAAGTCTTGGAGCCTCAGATGAGCCCAGTCATATCGTGCTTGTGGAAGAGTGACCAACTTTAAGTTGTCATATCTTTCTTTTAAGCCATTCCACAAAACAAGTGGATCTTTGACTGTGAGATATTCTATTTTCAACCCTTCATCAAGGTGATGGCGCAAGAAAATCAAGGCCTTAGCACAGTCTTGGGTAGATGCTTTATTTTTATCTTTAATGGCGTCTCCAAGACCCATTGTATCTAAATGGATTTTAGCATCCAACACCCATGTCATATAGTTCTTGCCCGAAATTTCAAGGGCAACGAACTTTCTTTTCATAATGTTAGTCATAATTAAAAGAAAAGGAGAGGAGAAAAGTTATATCTTAGTCTTCTCAAAGAGCTTCTTGAGACGGTAGAGTCTCGTGCTGATAACGTGGTATGAAACAATAACGAACAAGAACAATATTGCAGAGAAAGAGAGAGAGAGGAAATTCTTATTGAATTTTGGGATGAATTACAATGGAAGAGGATCTCTCTATTTATAGGGAAAAAGTGACTTAGCCACCAAGTAACAAACCCTAGAATCTCTCTAGAATATAGACATTCACCATAAATAGAATTCTATTTATAACAGATTAGCAATTTTCTTTCATCGTTCAACTTCTTTGTTCTAGTCAGATGTGCTATTCGATAGTTTATTAGTCAATTGATTGTCCAAAAAAAATAATGTATGGTACAACAACAAACAAATTAAAAACAAATTCATACAAATTTGATATAAATTTGATACATCTACAATAGCATATAAACTAAAAGTTATTTTTTATACGGCTAATTATATAATATACAACTTATTTATAACTTATTTACAATTTTCAGACATACTAAAAATAAACTTCATACGACTAATTATATAGTATACACTTATTTACAACTTATCTACACATTTCAACATTATTTTTACCAGTTAAAATATATCTACAACATCATACAACTTAAATACAATTTTCATACAAATATTATACAATATGTCTTTTGTATATTTTGTATTTGATTTGTATATATTTTTTATGTGGTGTGTGCTTCTTATTCTCTAAAATTTCAATCAAAACTTTTTCTCTTAATACAATTTTGATACATATCAACAACTTTATTTAAAAAGATAGTATTGACAACTTAAATACAAATTTTATGCAATGATTCATACATTATACAACTATTTTTTAACTTTCCTACAACATTCAAATAATATATATATATATATATATAT
>ML390666.1:0-86098 GCA_005239525.1 Nicotiana knightiana
AATTATAAAGGGCCCTCTTCCATAAACTATGCCAATTACAAAAAGGCACACATTTAATATGACGCTGTGCCTTTTATAAAAAAGGTATGAGTAGTCTAAAGCATTCCACATGCAAAACTCGAAGGTAAACCTAAAACCTCGAAAAATAAAGCATGCAAAAGACTTAAAGAGTGAAACAGAAACTCAACAAAAGTCGAACTAACATTTATATATTAAAAACAGATAAAACTAAGTATTAACTTATACTTAGCCGTATAAGATTTTTATATTTACATTGTGGTTCCCCTAAGTTGTCATTTGGGGACTTAAAGAAAATCCAAATTTACCCCCGATGGGACTGGGGGTAACCACCAATTTATAGAAAGAAAAAGAAAAGAGGGATAAACCAACTAGATCTTTTCAAAGAGAGGGGTTGACTTCAGAGGTACAAGGAGCGGGAGCAACTGAGGATGAAGAGGCATGAGCGACTGGAATCTCACCATCAGGTGAAGAGAGGTTATGACCCTGTTGAGCCTTCTCCATGGCTTCCTTAGTTTTGGCTATTTCAGCACTAAGGTCAAAACCCTCTTGACTCATCTCCATCAATGTGTCAAGGCGAGAATTCATATACGCCCAGCTCACATCGACAACAGCCACCTTCCAAATCTTCATAATATTGTGCCCACACTTGAAGCTCAGCTCTCAGCCCGTCCTTCTCCGCCTCCGCATCTTCATGAGCGGCCCTTAATGGAACAATCAACTCCTCTAAACCTTGAGCTTTGTCTAAATCCCTTCGAAGATCTTCTTGAGTACGAGTGAGTGATTGCACGAGCTCGCCTGAGTATTCTTCCTTCTGCCCCAGCAAGTTCTTCAAGTCTCTCATCTTCTAAAGCGTCCATGCCAATCCTTAGGCTACCATACTGTGCTTTCCAATCATCAACTTCTACCTGCAACTCTCTTGTCTCTTGGTCTGTGTTTGAAATCCTCTTCATAAGTTCCATGCCTATGAGGTTAATCTACAAGAAGTAAACCAGTCAGATATGGTAAATTTCATATACTAGAGTGAAAGAGGATAACTTACACCATACCTTCAAAGAGGTATGCACAACCTCTTTGGCCCATGTAAGAGCACCGTGTCTAGCTAGCTATGCTTTTTCAGCGGGACCTATCAAAGGCTCGAGCCACACTTCAGGCTCACCCGTCTTCTTGAATAGGTTTCCCTCAGCTGGAACCTCTATTACTATCTTGTAACGACCCGGCTGGTTGTTATAAGAATTTACGCCCCGATCCCCTATTAACTGTTTTTCCCAAGTCTATTTCTGCTAAATTGAATTGCCGGGACATTCGATTTTGAGTTTCGGAGAGTTTTGGGACACTTAGTCGCTAAATGAGAGCTTAGGTGTTGGAAAGTTGCCCGTAGTCGGAACAGTGTGAAGACGGCCTCGGAATGGAAATCTGATGGTTCCGTTAGCTATGTTCGGTGATTTCGGGGAAGCGTGTTCATAATGCATTTTGGAAGTCCGTAGCTCATTTAGGCTTGAAATGCCGAAGTTTGAATTTTTGAAGTTTCCAGTCCGATAGTGAGTTTGTGATCCGAGGGTCAAAATGGAATTTCGGAAGTTGCAGTAGTTCCGTCATGTCATTTGGGATGTGTGTGCAAAAATTGAGGTCATTTAGATGAGTTTAGACATGCTTCGGCATCGGATGTGAATTCTAGAATTTTCCTAAGTTCCTAGGCTTGGACCTATGCATAATCGATGATTTTGATGTTATGAGACGTGTTTTTAAGGCTTGACCTAGTTTGAATAAGGTTTTAGGATCGGTTGGTGGTTTCGGTTGAGGTCCTGGGGGCCTCGGGGTTGTTTCGGATGCTTAACGGGAGAATTTGGGACTTATCTAATTGCTGAACTAGACCTCTTCCAGTGTTTTCGCACCTGCGAAGGTTTTTCCTTAGGTGCGGACACGCAAGCGCGATAGGGCTGATCGCAGGTTGATGGCGAGGGATTTGGCCAGTGGTCGCAGGTGCGACCTGAGTTCCGCAGGTGCGGAACCGCAGGCGCGACCAAACGACTGCAGGTGCGGCCTTAATGGACTTAAGTGAATTCCGCACCTGCGATGCTTTTTCCGCAGGTGCGGTGATCGGAACCGCAGGTGCGAGATCCCTGTGTGTTTATTCCAAAAATCCGAGGGTTTATTTCATAAGTCTAAAAAATCGTTTGAGAGCTCGGGAATTGGCAATTTTCAGTGGGTTTTGAAGAGAAAGATCATAGGTAATGTTTTTTAATCCTAATTCATTGTTAGACCATTAATCCATTTTTTTCTTTAGTTTAATTATCAAAAATGGGGGAAAAACCATGGGAACTTGATGAAACTTCCCCAAAAACGAAATTATGAGAATTTAAGCGGTTTTTGGCATCGGATTTTGATGTTTCTAGTCGAGTGAGTTCGTGAGTGAATGGGTGTCCGGAAAATATAACTTTTACCCGATTCTGAGACGTGGGACCGAAGGGCATTTTGGTCATTTTACCTAATTTTGCGCCTTAGCTTTGAATTAAATAGTAGAATTAGTTGCTTGAGATGTTATTTATGATATGTAATTGAATTGTATAGATTTGGGCCATTTGGAGTCGGATACTCGTGGCAAAAGTGTGGTTTCGAGTTGATTTCGAGCCGGTTCGAGGTAAATAGCTTGTCTAACCTTGTGTGGGGGACCTTTCCCCTTAGGATGTGATATTTGGTAACTGAATGCTTTGTACGTGAGGTGACAAGCGCCTACTTGTGCTAATTGTTGAAAATCCGATTTTACTTTAAATATTTAGACTGAGTTTCTTTGTTACCTGCTTTATTCTACTTGCAATTATAACCTATGTTAGTTTAGAAAAACATGGCTAGTTGACCTAAATTGCCTATTTGCTTAAGTTGCTTTGATTGTACTACGTGAAGAATGTTAGGCTAGAACTACTTGTTGCCTTGTATTTTTGCACTCTATTTCCGAATATCTTCTTGTTGTGGCTGCGTATTTGCATTGGGACTACGGATGTGGGATTCTGGTAGCTCCCCCCTTTGTTTGTTTACTTTGGGACTTCGGGTTAGATTCCTGATAGATCCCCCTGCATATTTTCTTTGGGACTGCGGGTTAGATTCCTGATAGATCCCTCTGCATATTTACTTTGGGACTGCGGGTTCGATTCCCGATAAATCCCCCTGCACATATGATGGACTACGGGACGGTATCCCGGGAGATCCTTGGGATATACACATATGATGGACTACGGGACGGTATCCCGGGAGATCCACTGGACAGTTGAGAAAAGGACTACAGGACGGTATCTTGGGAGATTATCATTGTTACCATTGTTATTGAGCTGTACATGTTCCGTCTTTACTCCGTTCTTTGTGTTTTGTTGTTGCCTTGTTTAACCTGTCTTACTTCACTGCTGTACTCATTATTACTGCCTGTTTTCATACTGTAAATTCCTATTATATTGTTTAACCTCAGTAGGGCCCTGACCTTCCTCATCACTACCCGACCGAGGTTAGGCTTGGCACATACTGAGTACCGCTGTGGTGTACTCATGCCCCTTCTGCGCATGTTTTTCATGTACAGATCCAGGTATCTCCACTCAGATGCACTATTCCCGAGGTGGAGAGATCTAGCAGAGACTTTGAGGTACATCTGCCGCGTCTGCAGACTAGGAGTCTCTATCTTATTCCAGCTTTAGTGGAAAGCTTTTTCCTTCCTTACAGTTGTTTAGACATTCTGGAGTTAGAGCAGTGTATTACATTTCTGTTAGCCTGTGTTTCCCGTGAGTTTTCGGGTTTTGGGGTGATATTGTAGACTCTAGTTGTTCAGTTTTAATTAATTATTCCGCAAGTTATGTTGTTTTTCCGCACTGTTAGGATTACCTAGTTATAGGGACTAGGTGCCATCACGGCATGTTCACGGAGGGCGAACTGGGGTCGTGACACACCTGCCACATCTCTCTGCTGGAAGATCCTACTTCCCTAACGGAAGGCATGGAAGCAGGCAGAGATGGAGTAGCAACAGGCACAGAAGGTTGAGGAGCTGGAGAAGCCAAATGCAAAGGAGTAGGCACAGAAAGTTTAAGGGTTGAAGAAGTTACAGGCAAAGCAGCAGCAGAAGTTGAGATAGCCAAAGGAATAGACGAAGCAACTTCTCTCAAAGAAGCAAGAAAGACAACAACCAAAGGGACGTCGTCAGGAGCAAGATCAATACCATCACGAAAAGGGGAATGTGAAACATCTTCAAAGACAGGGGGCTCGATCGCAGACACAGAAGGCAAGGTTGAGGCAGCAGGCTCGTCATCTAAAACCATTCGCCTTCTCTGTGTCTTGTGCACTAAAGCACCCTCTTCCTCTTCCTCCATGGAACTAGATTCACTAATCTTCCTATTCGAGGAAGATGAACCAACGATAATTTCCTGGGCTTGAGCCAAAGACATCTTCGGGTTAGAGGAAGCAGACACCCCACGAGCAGAGAATCCTATTAAAAAGGGAAAAATTTAAACAAAAAAATAAAAAAGACTCGAGTAAGGAAAGAAGCAAGAACAAAAGCTTCACTTACCATGGGTCTTTACTTGCCAACCGTACCTCCCAGCGAGGTACTTCTAAGATCTTTCTTCAGAAGGAGCAACAAATAACAGTTTTTCTACCCAATCACGAATACCGGAGACATTCTCGACAGTATTCATGATTGCTGAAAGGAGAAAAATAAACAGACACGGTGTTAACTAAAACATCTCAAGTCAAAAAAAGCAAAAGTAAATGTGAGCTAAAGCATACTCACATGCGCGATTCCACTTCTCAAGGAAGGGAAGATTTTCTTCACCCACTAAACCAGCAGTGGGTATAGTGACATAGCGAAGGTACCAACCCCTATCCTTATCGTCTCCAGGGGTTACTAACACTCTTTTGATTCTAGCAGTCAGAGTAAAACCCCCTTCACGAAATAAGGTAGGAGAGTAGAGGTGAATAAGATGGTTGAAGGTAAAAGGAATCGAGGCTAAAGAAGCCAAACTCCTAAGGCATGCGACAACTCGCCACACAAGCGGGCCAACTTGTCCTAAGCATATATTGAAAAAACGGCAAAACTCAATTATAACTGGGTCAATGGGGGGTCTAAACCCTAAAGTGAACGGATACGTATAAACAAAAGAATATCCCGTCTTGTAAGACGTTATTCTTTGATTTCTATTCGGAATATAGACATGAAAGTCAGATTTCCAAAAGCATTCCCTACGAACAAGGAAAATCTGACCCTCAGTTATAAGGGTTGGATATCTTTCTACACTATCAAAAGAAGAATATTGATCTACAAGAACTTGACTATCCCTAGCGAAAACATACTCAGCACAGACAATTTCATCGACTCCAGGTTCACGAAGGCGTTCGACTCTACCTATAAACGAAGACCGAGAAACCCTAAATCTTGGAGTAACTGGAGATCTAATGGAAGGAGAAGGAACTATTTAAGAAGAAGAAGAGCCCCTCGAAGGAGTGGATCCTAGACTACTAAGTCTACCACCCCTCCTACTCTTAGTCGGAGCAGAAGATGGCGCTAAGATTTCAATGTCTATTACTCTTTGAGGTTGGTTTGAAGAAGACATGTTTACAAAGGCAAAGAAGTAAGTTTTTTTTTTACAAAAAACAGAGTTATAAAAGTGTTTCGTGGAAGCAAAGAAAATAAAACATGTATTTATACTTGAAGACAACCGTCAAACATGATGAAAAAGGAAAATAATGATGAAAAGTCATAATTGAAGATGTCACTTTAGGACTGGCACAACCGCAAAAAGCCCTAAAAGGTGCTGAGTAAATGCAGAACCAATCCGAAAAGGACACGTGGTATGAGCATTAAATGGAAGTGACAAACGACGCCTATGGTGCAGAGAAGGATACAATGATTCGAGGAAAAGCGACGGCAAAATATTCCCCCCATAAATAAATATCCACTTACCAAATATTAATCGTTAAATATATGGTAAGTGGGGGGACTATCTGTATTTGTAAAAAAGAGTTTCACACGTAAGCCAGCTTTTGACAACTCAGCCAGTCACGTGGACATAGGAAAACACGACAGCTGGATGTAACTCTTTGAAGAGGTACGGTACAAGAGGCACGGTTCATTAAACCCACGAACTTATCAGCCACGCGAAATTCAACTTGATCAAAAGGGAGAGAGGCACAATCTGAATGAATCTAGACAAAGCTACGTGCAGATTCAAGGAACCACAATTGATTACTCGAACGTTATGTAACTGAACCCCTATTACCGTTATCCTTTGTAACGACTCATTAATGTCATAATTAGTCATTAATGAGTAACCATAGCAGGAGTCGTACGTTATAAGAATCTCTTATATAAGGGAGGAGAATACAACTTGTAAAGCCATCTGATTCTCGAATACAATCAACTTCGATCTTTTATTTCTGTAATATTGTCTATTGTTCATATTTTCCTTTATCTTGATTATCAGTAACCCGTATTCATCTTAAAAATAAGCTTTAGTCAAAAGGTCTAATTCTTTGGTTAAACATCCTTGTTTTATTTTGAATATGTCTTCCATTCTTTTCTCAACTTTTTGTGCACCAGAGTGTGCTTTTATAAATGAATCTGCAAGATTAGCAAAAGAGTCAATAGAATTTTCAGGGAGAAGAGAATACCAGGTTAGGGCTCCTTTGGTAAGTGTTTCCCCAAATTTTTTTGGCAAGGACTGATTCAATCTCTTATTTTGTTAAGTCGTTGCCTTTCACTCCAGTAGTGAAAGCAGTCACATGATCACGTGGGTCAGTTGTTCGATCATATTTGGGAACGTCAGGCATTTTAAACTTCTTGGGTATAGGCAAGGGTGCCGCACTTGGTTTCCAAGGTTGTTGAGAATACCTATCAACATCAATGCCTTTGATGATAGGAGGTACTCCAGGACTTTGTTCGATGCGATCGTTCTGCTCCTTCATCTGTTTCTGCATGGTTAGCAGTAAACTTTGTAATTCAGAGTTATTAGTCATACCTGGTCTTTCTTCAAGAGATTCCTTAGGATTATCTCTCCTTAGTGAGTTCGCCAACCCATATTGAGGATTTTCCATGGTGATGGTATTATTGAGGGGTGGTGTCGATGGTGCAGGTAACGCTGCCAGTATTTCCTTGCAAAGCTTGGCTCACATACTCTGCAATCATTTGCTTTACTCGATCTTGTTCCACCATTTGATTATTATTATCATTGTTGTTATTGGATCTTTCTGGGGATTGTTCCCTTGAACCACGTGGGGTTCTTGAAGGTGATGGAACTGGGGTTCCATTCCTTTGCTGGTTGTTGTTGTTGGAGTTCGACATAGTTCAGAGAATATCTCTTGAAAAGCAAACAAAGATTATCAGATTCTTGATAACGGAACCAATTTGTTTAACCAAAGAATTAGATCCTTTGACTAAAGCTATTTCTAGGATGAACACGGGTTACTGATAATCAAGGAAATAAAGAGAAACGAGTAATAGACAATATTGCAGAAATATAGAAAAGCAAAGTAGATTGTATTCGAAAATCAGATGCCTTTACAAGCTGTATTCCCATCCCTTATATAGGAGATTCCTTGATATAACGTACAACTCTTGCTATGATTTCCCCATTAATGACTAATTATGACATTAATGGGGTCGTTACAAAGGATAATGGTAATTGGGGTACGGTTACATAACATACGAGTAATCAATTGTGGGTCCTTGAATCTGCCCGTAGCTTTGTCCAGTTTCATTCTTACCGTGTCTCTTCCCTGTCTTGATCAGGTTGAGTTTTCTGTGGCTATGAGCTTGAGGGTTTATTGAATCGTGCCTCTTTGTTCCGTATCTCTTCAAAGAATCACATCCAGCTGTCGCATTCTCCTGTGTCCACATAACTAGTTGAGTTGTCAAGATTTAGCTTACGTGTGAAATTCTTTTTTACCAATACAATATGCCCGCCTTCTCTCGCCACATGTGCATAAGCATGTTCCCACCTTGTCTCGCCACATGCGTAACACTCAATCTCATATCCCGCCTTATCACGCCGCATGTGCAATATCAATAGTGAACACGGCACGATAGAAACCTCGTGCAAATCCCCATATAAACAACCGCATGGCATAAACCTCGTGCATCACCACAACAAGTACAACAACAACAATGGAAACAGTTCAAGATACAAATAATACATCAACTCAGAACCTTCGATCACAAGATTGGCAAAACTAGTTCACGAGAAATAAACATAATAAGGAGAGCTAGGCATATTAAGAATCACTCAACAAAGAAGGAAAATAGCATGTAACAGCCGCACCTAATTACACGGGTTAACAACACGAAATCAACACAAATCCGATAACTCTATTTACGGCCAAGCCAACTAAGGTATAGTCTATCCAAAGTTCCTTTAAGGTCGGTAGTTTCAAGGGTATTCAACAATTTCATTTAAGGACATGCAACGTGAAATTAATCATAACCTCATTCAATACCAAACTATTCTAGAATGAGATGAAGATAATTACAATTAGAGATAAATAGTTAAGAAGACATAGCATGGCAGCAAAAAGAAATAAAATCTTCAGATAAGTCAATTAGGAGTCAAATAGGCAATGAGAGTAAATCCAAAAGTACGAACTTCCACATTTAAGCAAATAAAGATGACACTAGAAATTAGGAAATTCAATCATGCTAAGGACCATTCATACTCGGCGAATGTAAGGACCTAAGATTCCTAAAGGGTCAACTTTCCACAAATAAGTCCGAGCACGCACTCGTCACCTCACGTACACGGGCTACAATCAACATAGAAGACTCACATCCTAAGGGGTAATTCTCCCCCCCACAAGGTTAGGCAAGATACTTACCTCGAAGACGACAACCCGGTACTCTAAAATGGACTTCTCGGGCGAAAAGACCTCTGGACGGTTCAAAATCAACTAAAACCACTTCAAAATACACATAAAACGTATAAGGAACTATTCCGAATAATAAAGTTTCAAGACCGCCTGATATCTCTCTCACAGTCCCGCCTGTCGTCTCTCTCATGATCCAGCATGCCCTCAACTCTGCGAGCAATCCCTACTACCTGCTAAAATGAAACATCCGACTCTAACTCCCGAGCCATGATAAACCTAATATCACACCTGAGGCCCTCAATGAATCTACAAACACGCTCTCTAACTATAGCAACCCAAAGCAGGTGCATGCCTGGCGAAATTACTGAATCTGAAGACATACTCTGATACTGATATTGTGCCCTAGCGCAGCCGCTCAAACTTCACACACCATGCATCCCGGAGGGACTAAGGTACAAACTTGCTCAAGAGCATCTCTGAAAACTGACCCCATGTAAGTGAATCTGACTCGGCCGGGCTACCCAACTCATATGCCCGCCACCACTGATAAGATGCTCCCCTGAGCTGGAATGTAACGAAAGAAACCCCGCTCGTCTACACAATACCCATATCATGAAGAATGCGGTGACACTCCTCAAGGAAACCCTGGGCATCATCTGTCGCCAATCCACTGAAGGTAGGAGGGTGGTACTTCTTGCACCTCTCGAGTCTAAGTTGTTCCTCCTCAGATGCTGCTTCCCTAACCACATGCGGAACTGGGACCCCCGGCTATGCTGCCATGACACCTGGAACCTGACCAACATGATCTCGCTGCTCTGGAGAGTAGGCGACGGGAGTCTAAGCTCCTCCCTCGCCCTGTGAAGTAGCTGGTGCACTCGGAATTAATCCCGCCTGAGTCAAGGTACCAATTGTTTAACCAAGGAATTAGATCCTTTGGCCAAAGCTATTTTTAGGATGAACACGGGTTTCTGATAATCCAGGAAACAATAATGAATAAAAAGGAGTAACTAAATAGACAATAATATGATGCACAGAGAAGTAAAATGTATTGTATTCATAGTTCAGATGTCCTCTTTAGGTTATATTTTCCTCCTTTATATATGGAGTTTTCTAATATAACGTCTGCCCTTTTCAGTGATTGAGCATTAATGACTAATTATGACGTTAATGTAACGTTATAATGAGTAATCGTAACTGTTGCGTGAAGGTTGCGTAACGTGTGGATCACTAATTGAAGATCTCTGAATCTGCCATTTGTTCCGCCCGGATAAATTTTGACCATGTCACTTCATCTTCTCAATCAGGTTGAGATTTTCGTAGCTAATTACCCTGTGGGTGTGATTTGCCGTGCCTCTTTTCCTCGTACCTCTTCATAGAGTCTCATCCAGCTGTCGTATTTTTATTTCTCCACATAGAATGCTGAGTCATCAAGATTTATTACACGTGTGAAGCTCTTTTTTACCAATACAGATAGTCCCCCCACTTACCATATATTTATCGATTAATATTTGGTATGTGGATACTCATTTATGGCGGGAATATTTTTCCGCCGCTTCACTCGAAATATTGCATCTTTCTCTGAACGTAGGCGTCGCTTGTCACTTCTATTTAATGCTTATGCCATGTGGCATTTTTGGATTGGTACTGCAATTGTTCAGCGCCTTTTAGGGCCTTTTGCGGCTACATCAGTAACGAAGTGACATCTTCAATTATGGCTTTCCCATCGTTGTTTTTTTCCCTCTTTTTGACGGTTGTCTTTGAGTATAAATACCCTTTTTCCTTTATTCACTTTCACGAAAAACTTTTAACTTTCATTCCTTATTTGTAAAGAACTTTTTCCTTGATTTTGTAAATATGTCTTTTTCGAACCAATCTAAGGGAGTGATAGATATAGAAGATTTGACTCCCTCTTCTGCTCCGACGGAGAGCCGGAGAGGTGGTAGATTGAGGATTTTAGGTTCTACTCCTTCAAGGGGTTCTTCCTCTTCTAAAATTACTTCCCCTCCTTCTTCTAGGTCTTTAACTTCTCCGAGAGCTAGGGCTTCCAAATCTTAGTCCAAAGGTAGAGAACATCACGAACCTTTGCGCGAACCACGAGTCGATGAGATAATATCTGCTGAGTTTACCTTCGCTAGGGATAGTCAGGCCCTTAGAGATCAATTTTCTTCGTCGTCATCTCTTGATAGCGCTGATAAATACCCTACCTTGATCACTGAAGGTTTTATTCCTCTCGTTCGCAGGGACTGTTTTTGGGAGTCCGATTTTCCTGTCATCGTTCCAAATGGTAACCAAAGAATAACGTCTTACAAGACGGGGTATTCTTTTTTTTATACCTATCCCTTTACATTAGGGTTTAAGCCTCCCATTGACCCGGTTATCATTGAGTTCTGTCGATTTTTCAAAATTTGCCTGGGACAAGTCGGTCCTCTTGTATGGAGAGTCGTTGCATGTCTTAGATGTTTGGCTACATACCCTTCACCTCTAATCATCTTATTCATATTATTCGATACGTTGCTGTGCCTACGATTGGCTTAGTAGGTGATGGAAATCTTCCCTTCCCTGAGAAGTGGAATCGTGCACGTGAGTACATTTTATCTCACATTCCTTGCTTTTTGCTTTATATATTTTACTAACACCGTAGTTGTTTCTTCTTTTTGCAGCAATCATGGGTATTTTCGAGAATGTCTTCGGTATCCGAATTGGATAGAAAAGCTTCTGTTAACCGCTCCGTTGGAAGAGAGATCATGGAAGTACTTCTCCGGGAAGTACGGTTGGAGAGTTAAAACTCACGGTAAGCGAAGCTTTTATTTCTGCTTCTTTCTTTGCTCGAGTATTTTTTACCCCTTTTCTTTTAATAGGGTTTCCCGCTCGTGGAGTCTCTCCTGCATCTGTCCCCAAACTGTCCCTAGCTTAGGCCCAGGAAATCATTTCTGGCTCTTCGTCCTCAAAGAAAAAGGGATGTGGGTTAAGGACCTCAGAAGAAGAAGAGGAAGAGGAGGGCACTTTGGTCCATAGGTCACACAGAAGGAAGGTGGTCTGAGGCGACGAGTCTACACCTGTCATAGTGCCTTCCGTGCCTGAAGTTGGACTTTCTACCTCCGAGGATGCTACTCCCTCTCCCATTCGTGAATCTGTTGACCATTTATTCCGTGAAGGTTTTGGTCCTGCTGCTGATGAAGCTCCCTTGGCTGTTTTTTCTCTTTCTCTTAGAGAACTTCCTCCACCTGTTCCAGTTATTTCTCCTGCTCCCGCGGCTACTTCCGCTCCTGTCATTGTTTCTTTTCCTGTGGATTTTCCGGACCCTCAAACTTCCTTGCCCGTGGCTCTTGCATCTCTACCTTCTTCAGTGCCTTCCGTTACAGAAGTAGGGTCTTCCAGCAGGGAGATGAGGCAGGTGATGATAGAAGTCCCGGCAGGGGGTAGTCTCTTTAAAAAGTCTGGCCAGCCGGATGTGTAGTTAAAACCGTTGTTAGGACCAATAGAGAGAGCTAAGTTGGACAACCACATTTCCCATACATGGGCTAATGAAATCGTGCATACTTCTTGAAAGGTAAAATGCATTTTCTTGTGTTTTATTCTTGTATGTGTATTTACCATATCTAATTGGCTTTCTTTTGCAGATCAATCTTATAGTCCGAGAGCTTATGAAGAGGTTTCTAACACGGAGCAGGAAGTGAAGGAATGGCATGCTGAAGCAGACAACTGGAAGGAGCAATATGAAATCTTAAGGCTCGACATGGAAGCCGTAGAAGAAGAAAAATGTACCTTGGAACAGCAAGTGAGAGTCATGACGGCAGAGTTGGCCGTGGAGAAAGCATCTTCTGATCAGGCATGCAAAGACAAGAACGTACTTGAATCCTCTTTCGCGGAGAAGTTGTCTCGTGCCTTCAGACCCAGGAAGATCTCCGCAACTCTTTAGAAAAAGTCCAATTCCTGGAAAGGTCTTTCGCTCCTTTAAGGGTCTCCAAAGATGCTGCTGTGGCCGAGAGGGACGGGCTAAGAGCTGAGTTTATGCTATGGGAGAAAGATTACGAAGATCTTGAATATAGGACAACCATCGATGTTAGTTGGGCGTACATGAACTCTCGCCTCAACACATTGACTGAAATGAGCCGAGAGGGTTTTGACCTTAACGCTAAAATTGCAAAAATCAAGGAAGCCATGGAGAAGGATCAACAAGGTCAGAATCCCTCTTCACCTGAAGGTGAGGCTCCTGCTGTTCAAGTCCCCTTGTCCCAAGATTCTCCTGCTCCTTCTGCCAGTGAAGTCAACCCCCCTCCTGATCAAGTTTAAGAAGTTGATTCCCTCTCCCCCATTTTTTTGTCTCAATTGGTGGTTACCCCCAGTCCCATTGGGGGTAAATTCGGATCTCTTAAAGTCCCTAAATGACAACTTAGGGGCACCTTAATGTATAAAAACTCTATACGGCTTAAGTATAAGTTAATATTTAGTTTTTACTTTGCCGATTTAATATATTAATGCAAGTATGGCTTTTGTTTTCCATTGAGTTTCTGTTTCACTCTTTAAGTATTTTGCATGCTTTATTTTCGAGGTTTTAGTTTTACCTATGAGTTTTGCATATAAAATGCTTTAGATTACTCATACCTTTTCGTAATAGGCACGGTATCATATAAAATGTGTGCCTTTTTGTAGTAGGCAAAATTTATGAAAGAGGGCCATTTTTGATCGACACTTAATGAAGAAGATGTCTCAACTTCATAATGGTGTAATAATGCAATAGAGTGATAGGAATTTTTCACATGTTTAAGAATGTTTCTGAGGAAAGTTTTTTGTTTTAACTTTCACGAAATTTTACATGTGTTTGATTATCGTCTAAAACTCATGTTGCAACTGTTTTCTTTTAAAAATTTAATATACACTTGTATTTCATAACTTTTTTCGTATGTAACAGTTTTTTTGAGTTAATACAAGAGAGCAACTATTTTTCGTTCGTAATAATTTTTATTCAAGTTGGGGTTTTCACCCGTATCTATTTTTGTTGACAACAGTTTTCAATAAGCATGAGGGAAATGCTCTTACATCCGTAACTGTTTTATTTGATAACAGTTTTTTGAACAAGTACAAGGATTTTGATCTTTCATCCCTAACTGTTTTATTTGATAAGAGTTTTCTATATGAGTACAAAGATTTCGTAACTGTTTTTAGTTACAACAGTTTTTCAATGAGTACAACGATGATGATCTTTTATCCGTAACTGTTTTTGGTTACAACAGTTTTCTTTTGAATAAGTACAAAGATGTGCATTTCTTCCTCGTAGCTAATATTTTTCCATTCAACCTGAACATGTTCGAAGGTTTTTTGGATCAGTCTTTGTGTTTGAGTCTTTGGCTCTTTCGATTTTTCTCGTATCACTTGACTTGTTGGGTAGATGGATCTTCAGGCTCGAGCTTTGACTTTTTGATAGTCCTTTTTGCTTCGTCTTTGCCTTCCATACTGTATAGTCCCCCAAGTGTTTGAGCTTTGAAGAATGAAATCTCGAGCACTTGACTATTCGTTCCTTATGGCCCTTTTCCTAAAAAGGAAATACATACGGGACTCGAAGGTATATAGTTTTTAGATGATGACTGCTTAACCCTTTAAAACGTCCATCAGAAAGTGTAACCCTAGACCGGTAATTTAGTTACTTCCTCGCGTCTTTGCTAGTCTAATATCATCATCTGGCGATGGGTTAGCTTTATGCGTATCATCTAAAAAGGTTAGTAAAATTTTAAATGTTCAAAATAAAATCGAACTTGTGATACCTGACCGGGGGTACTTATTTTCCTTAGAAGTCGTACTTCTTCAAGTGGATGGCATTCCAACTTGTTGGTAGGATTCTGTCGTCCATAGCTTCCAGCTCGTAGGCGCCCTTCCCAACTATGCCTCGGATTTTGTAGGGTACTTCCCAGTTTGGACTTAGCTTTCCTGCACCTGCTTCTTTCGTTGATTGAAAGACTTTTTTGAGGACGAAGTCCCCAATCTTGAAGTATCTGAGATGAGATTTACGGTTGTAATAACACTCTATGATTTGTTTTTGAGCTGCCATCCGTATTAGTGCTGTTTCTCTCAGTGGTTTGAGCAGGTCCAGATTGGTCTTCAATTCGTCGTCGATTGCTTCCTCCGTGGCTGTTGTAAACCTTATGCTTTGTTTGCTAATCTCCACAGGTATTAAGGCTTCTGAGCCATAGACAAGTGTGAACGGAGTTTCTCCCGTATCTGTTTTTGAAGTTGTTCTGTATGCCTACAGTACCGCTGGTAAATCATCAGGCCAATTTCCTTTGGCTTTATCTAGACACTTCTTTAGATTGTTGATGATGATTTTATTTGTTGACTCAGCCTGGCCATTAGCCACAGGGTGGTATGGCGTTGAAGTGATCCGTTTGATTTTCCAGCTTTCGAAGAATTCTGTGATTTGCGAGCCTATAAATTTTGGGCCATTATCACACACGATCTCCTTTGGTATTACAAAGCGGCATATTAGGTTTCGCCATAAGAAAATTTTGACTTTCTTTTCTCGCACCTGTTTGAACGCTTCTGCCTCTACCCATTTTGTAAAATAGTCGGTTAGCACGAGTAAAAACCGTACCTGTCCTTTTGTTGTAGGAAGGGGTCCCACTATATCCATTCCCCATTTCATGAAGGTCCATGGGGATATTATTGGATGCAATAATTCCGCTGGTCGATGCATGTTATTGGCAAACCTTTGGCATCTGTCGCATTTGGATACAAAGTTCTCGGCCTCTTCTTCCATCTTAGGCCAATAGTACCCAACTCTGATTAGGTTTTTTACCAAGGATCTCGCCCCTGAGTGATATCTACATTGTACTTTGTGGACTTTTTTCATCACGAACTCCCTTTGGTTAGGTCCGAGGCATTTTGCTAGGGGCCCTCCGAACATCTTGCGATATAATGAGTTGCGAATGAAGCAGTACCATGCAGCTTTGTGGCGAAGTACTTGAGCTGTTTTCTTATCTTCAGGTACGGTGCCATTCTGCAAAAAAATTAAGATTTCGTTTCTCCAATCCCAGGTTAAATTTTTGAAAGTTACCTCATTTCTGTCCTGGTCGATCGCTGAATGGAATAGATGAACGACAATTGCATTGTCTTTGTTTGTTACTTCCGTGGCTGCTGCAAGGTTAGCTAATGCATCTGCTTCTGCATTTTCCTCTCTAGGTATTTGTATTACCTCCCATGATTTGAATTGTCTCACGAGCTCTCGTGCATTTTCCAGATATTATTGCATCCGAGTCTCTCAAGCGATGTAAGTCCCCTGCATATGATTTACTACCAGTTGGGAGTCGCTTTTGATTACGATTTTCCCGATTGAAAGTTCTCATGCGAGTTCTAGTCCTGCAATGACAGCTTCGTACTCTACTTCATTGTTAGTTGTAGGATAACATTTGATAGCCTATCGTGTCTTTTCACCCGTGGGTGATATTAAGACTATGCCTAAGCCGACACCTTTTATATTGGAAGAACCATCGATAAATAGGGTCCATAGACCCGGATTAGCACCGTTAAAGAGTTGTAACTCTTTTTCCACTTCAAGGACAATGTTATTACTAAAGTCATCGACAAAATCAACTAAGATCTGAGACTTGATTGTAGTCCTGGGCTGATATATTATTTCATGCTCACTTAATTCTATGGCCCACTTGGCTAATCTTCCTGATAATTCTTGTTTATGCAGTATGTTTCTTAATGGATACAAGGTCACAACTGTGATTGGATGACATTGAAAGTATGGCCTTAATTTTCTAGATGCCATGATTAGAGCTAAGGCTAACTTTTCTAGATGTGGATATCTAGTTTCAGCATCTAGTAATGTCTTGCTTACATAATAAATAGGATATTGTTTACCTTTATCCTCCCTTACCAATACTGCACTTACAACAATTTCCGAGACGGCAAGGTAGACGTACAACCTCTCCCCCTCCTTTGGATTTGACAGCAACTGAGGATTTGATAGATAAGCCTTTAGGTCTTTGAGAGCATGTTGACATTCTTCAGTCCATTCGAACCGATTTTTCTTTTTGAGAACTGCAAATAATTTAAAACTTTTCTCGGAAGATTTGGAAATAAATCTTCCTAAGGCTGCAATTCTTCCCGTTAGTCTTTGAACTTATTTTTGTTTATAAGTACATCAAGTATTTCTTCTATAGCTTTAATTTGATCAGGATTTACCTCTATTCCCCTATTTGATACAAGGAAACCCAAGAATTTACCTGATTCTACGCCAAAAGCGCATTTTTCTGGATTCAACTTCATATTATACTTTCTTAAATGTCCAAGGTAATAGAGAGGTGCTGGAAATGGTCTTCCGCCCGTGTTGATTTTACCAGCATGCCATTGATGTAAATTTCCACCATTTTTCCCAGATGTTTCTGGAACATCTTGGTCACTAGCCTTTGATGGGTGGCTCAAGCATTTTTTAAGCCAAAAGGCATGACTTTATAACAATAAGTCCCCCTGTTTGTAATAAAGGAGGTTTTTTACTCATCTGAGGGATCCATTTTAATCTGATTATAACCAGAATACGCATCTAGAAAGCTTAACAATTCATGACCTGCGGTGGCATCAATCATTTGATCTATATCTGGTAATGGGAATGAATCTTTGGGGCATGCTTTATTTAAGTCAGTATAATCTACGCATACTCTCCATTTTCCATTCTTTTTAGGTACTACCACAGTGTTAGCTAGCCAGTTAGGGTACGTTATCTCTCGTATAAAACCAATTTTCAAGAGTTTCCGTACCTCTTTGTCAATCACTTGGTTCTTGAATGGTCCTTGCTTTCTTTTCTTCTCTTCGACCGGGGCTCAGCCTAGTGCCTAGATACACTTTCTGTTCAGGTTTTTGTTCAAACAATCGAACAACTTCGAGCTCTTCCGTAGTTGTTTTGAAGTGCTCCTCTTCCTCCGGTTCATGAATGATGTCCGGTCTGGAATCCGCATCAGTGTGGTCCAGTTTATCTTCAGTGGTGACTTGATTTACCTTTTCATGAATATCTTCTTCCGTATCTGTTTGAACACTTACTTCTTTCGTACATGTTTGTTCAATGGCTTTTTCCGTACCTGTTTGGCCGATAACATATTCCTGGGAGATTTCCATATCTTCTGATTCCTCCATCTCTAATTCAAGGTAGATGGTAATGCTTTCATGTCGTGGACCCAGGACCTCCCCATGATTACACTATAAGCCATGTCAGTATCGACGACTTGGAATTTGGTGTTTTTAATTACTTCCTTGGCATAAGCGCTAAGTTAGATTTCTCCTTTGGTTATCACTGTAGAGTTGTCAAACCCTGATATGGCTCATGCCTTTGGGATCACCTGATTTTCGAAGAGCATTTCTTCCACGACTCTTAGCAAGATGATGTTGACTGAACTACCTGGATCAATCAACACTCTTTTAACGTTAGTTTCATGAATGAGTAAGGATATTACCATAGCATCGTTGTAGGGGAGCATTAGTCCACCGAAATCTGCATCATCAAAGGTTATATCATCCACGCCAGGATTTTCTCAAACCCGCTTTCCGTGTGTAACTGTGATCTTCGAGGCTAATTTGCAAACTATTCCGTTTACTTCCTCTCCTCCATGCATCACGTTGATGGTTCTTTTTGGAGATGGAGGCTTCGGGGGCTCCTGGATGTTCTTCATGTATGCATGTTTACCTTTATCACTAAACAATTCTGTTAAATTACCCTATTTCAATAATTGTTCTATTTCACCTTGTAAAAACCTGCAATCTGCAGTCTTATGTCCATGATCATTATGGAATTTACACCAAAAATCTGGATTCCTTTTAGTTGGGTTTGACCGCATTTTTTTGGGCCATCGAACCTTATCATCCATGTCTTAATATTGAAACAAGTTCAGGGGTACTTACATTAAAGGTGTGATCTCCAATTCATGCATTACCTCTAGGTCGTTCATCTCGATCCTTTCTGGATCTAGATGAGGACGAGCCCGCATCTCTGCTTGGTGGTCTATAATCTGACCTGGTGTTTTCGAACCTGGGACAAGTTTCACATCCCGATGGTCCCAAGTAAGGATCATACCTGTTTTTACCTGATCTCCTACCTGATTTGGAATGTCTGGATCTGGTATGATCTTCATCTTTCGAACGAGCAATGGTATCTTCTTCTATTCGAAGTTTAGTACTGTACCTGTTATAAACATCATTCCACGTTGTAGCTGGGAATTCTCTCAAGCTTTCTTTGAGTCTCCTCGTGGCTTCTGAGCTTTCGTCATTTAGATTACTTGCAAATTCCATGGCTGCCCAATTATCAGGAACCCTTGGTAGTTGCATTCTTTCTCGTTGAAACCTATCTACAAATTCACAGAGTAGTTCCGTGTCTCCTTGCTTTATTTTAAATATGTCCTCTATTCTTTTCTTGACTCTTTGCGCACCGGAGTGTGCTTTTATGAAAGAATTTGCAAGCTTAGCAAAAGAATCGATATAATTTTCATGGAGAAGAGAATACCATTTGGTAAGCGTTTCTCCAAATTTTTTGACAAGGACTGATTCAATCTCTTATTTTGTTAAGTCGTTGCCCTTTACTCCGGTTGTAAAAGCAGTCACGTGGTTGCGTGGGTCAGTTGTTCCATCATACTTAGGAACATCAGGCATTTTAAACTTCTTGGGTATAGGCAAGGGTGCTGCGCTTGGTTTCCAAGGTTGTTGAGAATATCTATCAACATCAATGTCTTTGACAACATGTGGTACTCCAGGAATTTGCTCGATTTGATCGTTTTGTTCCTTCACCTGTTTCTGCAAGGTTAGTAGTAAATTTTGTAATTCAGAATTATTAGTCATACCTGGTCTCGCTTCGAGAGATTCGTTAGGAGTGACATCCCTTGCTGAGTTTACCAATCTAGACTGAGGATTTTCCACGGTGATAATGTTATTGGGAGGTGGTGTCAATGATGCATGTGATGCCGCTGGTAATCCCCTTGCAAATTCTTGCAAAGCTTGGCTCACATACTCTGCAATCATTTGCTTTACCTGATCTTGTTCTCCCGTTTGATCATTATTATCGTTGTTGTTATTGGATCGTTCTGGGGATTGTTCCCTTGAACTACGTGGGGTTCCTAAAGGTGATGGAATCGGGGTTCCATTTCTCTGCTGGTTGTTGTCGTTGGAGTTCGACATAGTTCAGAGGATATCGCTTGAAAAGCAAACAAAGATTATCAGACTTCTCGGTAACAGAACCAATCTGTTTAACTAAAGAATTAGATCCTTTGACCAAAGCTATTTTTAGGATGAACACGGGTTTCTGATAATCCATGAAACAATAATGAATAAAAAGGAGTAAGTAAATAGAAAATAATATGATGCACAGAAAAGTAAAATGTATTGTATTCGTAGTTCAGATGTCCTCTTTAGGTTATATTTTCCTCCTTTATATATGGAGTTTCCTAATATAACGTCTACCCTTTCCAGTGATTGAGCATTAATGACTAATTATGACATTAATGTAACATTACAATGAGTAACCGTAACTGTTGCGTGAAGGTTGCGTAACGTGTGGATCACTAATTGAAGATCTCTAAATCCGTCCTTTGTTCTGCCCGGATACATTTTGACCGTGTCTCTTCATCTTCTCAATCAGGTTGAGATTTCCGTAGGTAAGTACCCTGTAGGTGTGATTTGCCATGCCTTTTTGCCTCGTACCTCTTCATAGAGTCTCGTCCAGCTGTCGTGTTTTCATTGCTCCACATAGACTGCTGATTCATCAAGATTTATTACACGTGTAAAGCTCTTTTTTACCAATACACCAATCATGTCCCTGAACTGTGCCAAGGTCTCCTGAAGCCCGGGGTGTAACAACAGGCGTCTCCAGTGCCTGCCCCCCAACTGGAACTGCTGGCGTCTCCTCAACGGCTGTTCTGGCAGGTGCTCTTGCTGTGGCACGTGCCCCTCGTCGGCCTCTGCCTCTACCCCTGCCCCTGGCGGCATCTGCTCCGGGGGTAACATCCTCGGGATCTGCAGTTCGCGTCCTCACAATCTGTGAGAGAATGGAATGATAATTTCAAACTTCAAGATCAATGAACTCGCACGATAGGAATGAAGGAAGTGAAGTTATCCTAATAGTTCCGTAGCCTCTCGAAGATAAGTACAGACGTCTCCGCATCGATGCACAAGACTCTACTAAACTCGCTTATGACTCGTAGCACCTATGAACCTAGAGCTCTGATACCAACTTGTCACGACCCAAATTTTTCTCTGTTGGGTATCGTGATGGCACCTAGTTCTAAGGACTAGGTAAGCCTAATATTCATGGAATAACAACAATAATAAATAGAATCTAATATTTTTCTGAATAAATAATTCCTTACACATTGTATATTCCAAAAACCCGGTTGTACAAGTCATAAGCTTTAAAGAAATTATACTAAAACTCCTAAAAATACCACTGTTCAAAAATGAGTACAACAATGCAAACAGAAATATAAGATGGTGACTCCAGAACCGCGAACACTGAAGCGGTTTTACCTTGATTCTCCACAACATCAATCGCACTACTAACAATCAATCGGCCGGCTATGCGTAAACCTGGAATCTGCACAAAAATGTGCAAAAGAGTAGTATGAGCACACCACAATGGTGCCCAGTAAGTATCAAGGCTAACCTTGGTGAAGTAGTGACGAGGACTAGTCAAGACACCCACTGGTCTAATAAAACTGAACAAGTATCAATATAGCAATCAGGGAAAATAATGATATACACATAAAGGCTACACAATGTAGCTAACAAGACATCGAATTCGATAAATAAGGAAAAAAATAAGTATCAACGGAAACCCATAAAGTAACACAAAGACTGAACAGAACACAAACAAATCCGGCATGTAAACATACAACACATAAATGTAATGACTCAAAAACTTCAACCACTTCTACATCAAACTCATAGTCATCTCCACGAGGTTCCAAACCTCAGACAAATCACCATTTACGGGTCCCAATATTCGAACCCTAACACTTGGCATCTTGCGCCCTCATTCGAGTACTAACTGCACGGATGACTCACGTGCCAATTGGGTCATTTCCACCCATACGGTAAGCACAACAAGAGTATCTACACTAGACAACAACAAGGAGCCCTAAATCCATTAGTGGTACTTAACTACGTGTATGCTTGTGCAGGTGTCCTAACATGATTTCAACAACCAATAAACATAAGGGAAGAAAAAGGGCAACACGTACATTTTCATCTCACAAGTTTCCACGCAAATAAACTCACACAGTAAGTGTTCCAGTACACAATATCAGTAACAAGGAATGCCCCCAAGCCAACACAAGTATCACAAACAATCCCTGACATAGCCCACCTTGTCTCGCCACGTGTGCAATAGTAAAGTATATGCCCGCCTTGTTTCGCCACACGTGCATAAGCATGTTCCCACCTTGTCTGGCCACATGCGCAACCCTCAATCTCATATCCCTCTTATCACGCCGCATGTGAAATATCAATAGTAAACACGGCACGACAGAAACCTCGTGCAAATCCCCATATCAACAAAAGCACCGCAGAAACCTCGTTCATCACCACAACAAGTATAACAACAACAATGGCAACAGTTCAAGATACAAATAATACATCAACTCAGAACCTTCGATCACAAGATAGGCAAAACTAGTTCACGAGAAATAAACATAATAAGGAGAGCTAGGCATATTAAGAATCACTCAACAAAGAAGGAAAATAGCATGTAACAGCCACACCTAATTACACGGGTTAACAACACAAAATCAACACAAATCCGATAACTCTATTTACGGCCAAGCCAACTAAGGTATAGTCTATCCAAAGTTCCTTTAAGATCGGTAGTTTCAAGGGTATTCAACAATTTCATTTAAGGACAAGCAACGTGAAATTAATCATAACCTCAATCAAGACCAAACTATTCTAGAATGAGATGAAGATAATTACAATTAGAGATAAACAGTTAAGAAGACATAGCATGACAGTAAAAGGAAATAAAATCTTCAGAGAAGTGAATTAGGAGTCAAATAGGCAATAAGAGTAAATCCAAAAGTAAGAACTTCCACATTTAAGCAAATAAAGATGACACTAGAAATTAAGAAATTCAATCATGCTAAGGACAATTCATACTCGGCGAATATAAGGACCTAAGATTCCTAAAGGGTCAACTTTCCACAAATAAGTCNTAATAAAGTTTCAATCTTTACAAAAATATAAAAATCGACCCAAAAGTCGACCCTTGGGCCCGCACCTCGGAACCCGTCAAATTTTAAAAAATCCGAATACCCATTACGATATGAGTTCCACCATACAAAAATTACCAAATTCCTATACCATTTCATCCCTCAAATTATGAATTTTCGTTTTGAGAATTTTCTTCAACCCAAAACACAACTTAAATGATAAAACAAAGATAAAATCATGGAACATATATAATTCTAGGTGAGAACACTTACCCACTTGATTAGCTTGAAAATCCCCAAAAATTTCTCCCAAATCCGAAGTCCAAAGCTAAAAAATGTGAATAAAATGGCTAACCCTCGTTTATAAGAATATTCCCTAGAAATCCGCACGTGCGACCACTAAACCGCACCTGCGATTTTGCACGTGCGACCACTAAACCGCACCTGCGATTTCGCACCTGCGACCACTAAACCGCACCTGCGCAATCGCAGGTGCGAAATACAAACTGCACCTGCGCTCCTACCCGCACCTACGCCCAAGAATTGCCTCTGCGGAGGCCGCACTTGCATCCCAAACTTCTGCACCTGCGGAGGCTGCCCGTCCGCTTATTCTCGCACGTACATGATATTTTCCGTACCTGCGGCCCCTTATCTGCAGGTGCGGCCACACCAGAACAGCAGCACCAGCTGTATTTTCAAACTTCAAACTTTCAAATAACCGTCCTAAACCACCCGAGCCCTCGGAACCTCAACCAATTACACCAATAGGTCACATACCAACGCATGAACTTAGTCAAACTTTTGTGTTGGCCCAAGAAAGGAAATAGTTTTGAGGAA
This sequence comes from Nicotiana knightiana, assembly GCA_005239525.1. Taxonomy (NCBI): domain Eukaryota; kingdom Viridiplantae; phylum Streptophyta; class Magnoliopsida; order Solanales; family Solanaceae; genus Nicotiana; species Nicotiana knightiana. The sequence goes on from ML390666.1 coordinate 23,865, forward strand.
TGACAAAAGAACTCCGAGATGAACCAGGTCCATCACAGGTGACATAGACTAGCAGAGTTAAAGGCACATGAGATGCACATGCATGAGATAAATGTATTCTGGTAAAATTGAGATATCTTCTGATAGAAAAGATTGCAAAAACGAAATTGGAGAAGGACTCCTTATTCAATAAGAACAGAATCTAAGATAAGGAAGGATTTAGGAGTTGAGTTTGACTAGAACACTTCTACCAAGGAAGAGTTGCATTAGGATTCTAGTTAATTCCTTATCTACTAACTCCTATAAATTGCAAATTGTTCTTATTGTAGAGAGACACACAAAAATAGAAATTTATCAAGAATTGAGAGCAAAATTCGTGAAGAAATTTTGCAACCAGTTCGAGCCAAATTGGAGAATGCGAATCTAGAGCTACTTGAACCAGCTAGAAGAACCAGTTCCATCTGTTGTCTTTTGAGTCTAGTTGTTTGTAGTAGGTGATTACATATTGTATCTTTAAGCTTTATCTAGAAGCAATTGTAATAGGTACACACTGTTCAAGTTAGAGTTAACTTGAAGTTTGTCGCAAATAACTAGAGGCTAGTTTTTCACAAAGGGTTAGAGTTAATCATTAGGCTTACAAAAGAGTTTATTTGTAAATGCTATTTGGCTCATTGTTGTAGTGAAGTGTTTGGAAAAATCCTACTGAGTAGTAGGTCGTGGTTTTTCACCTTTTGAGCCAGGTGTTTTTCACGTAAAAATATCTGTGTTATTTACTTTTCTGCATTTATTATTCTGCAACAGTAAGAGTTGGAACACATAGAAGAACCAGGTCCTTCTATAATGACAACACTCGAAAATTGAACACCACTCAAATCACCCCCCTCTTGTGTGGTATTGACGTATAAAACATCAATTGGTATCAGAGCGGGTTATCCTTGAAGAGGCTAACACCTTTGGAAAAGATCAAGATGAGTGCACTACCTGAAAAGTGTAAAGAGAAATCCACCACTAGGCCACCACTACTCGATGATCACTTGCAGATGACTGATGTATGCTTCAAATGTGGTAAAAAGAAACACATGATCAAGAACTGTCCTATGTGAGAAGTCGAGTGGAAAAAGGAGAAATCTGAAAGAAGGAATAGAAAGAAGGAACAGGTTCATGACAAGAATAACTACGACAAAAGGTCATCCAAAGAAATGGTTGCTGAACGAGCTCTTATAGCAGTTCAGGAATCTGAAGATGAACCTGATCAAGAATCCGAGATAAGTTTTCTGGACCTTAAGGATAAAATTAAACTCCTTTAAAAAGATAGACTATTTGAATTGTTGCTAATTTTAATTGATGAATCTAAGAATATAAGTTCAGAAAAAGAACAATTGTCAAAAGAGTGTAACTTTTAATAGCAGAATGCAAAAACCTGAAAATAAATATTTGTAAAACTGAAAAGGAAAATACTACATTGAAGAACAAGTTTCATGCACTTGATACAACTGTCTTAGAACTTAGATCTGAAACTCTATAATTGAAGTTAGGAACAAGTAAAGAAATAGCTAGTGACACACAACTCTCACTAGAAAAGGATCTAGGAAAGGTAAAAGATGAGCTTTCTAAAAAGGATGAACTAGTAAGAACCCTAAAGGAGGACTTGACCAAGGTTAAGCATAATCTAAACATAACTTGTAAATGGAATAGGTCCTCTGATGCACTTTCATGGCTACAAAAATACCATAATAGCAACAGAAGAAGACTTGGCGTTGGGAACTCTACACCTAAGTGGGATCCCAAAGGCAAGTACCTCACACTCCTTGAGAACAATATTTGCACACACTGTGGTAATAATTGTAACTATAAAAGTGAATGCATTGCAAAAGAGAAGGCAAGTCAGAAGAACAAATTTGTTCTAGGGAAAAATAGGCTGCCAAGTTGGGCTAAAAAGAATGTGATTTATCCTTTTTCCAATAGAAAGGGACCCAAACTAGTCTGGGTTCCTAAGAATAACCCTTAATTTCCTTTTGCAGGTTCAAGTGAAGGGGAGCAACCAAATATGGTACATGGATAGTGGCTGCTCAAAGCACATGACAAGAAGCAAGGACCAATTCCTTTCACTTGAGAACCTCAAAGGAGGTAATGTCTCATTTGGAAATGGGAAGAAAGGTGAGATCATTGGGGTTGATAAGGAACAATATGATGAAGAGATTGTACTAACAAGAAACTCAAATGATGAAGTCACAGTCCAGCCTGAAGCAGCATCACAGGATGGAACAGGTCCTTCCACCCAGGGCAACGTGACAGGGGAACTGACTAGAGAGGAACGAAACCTCGAGGTAACCTGTCCATGAACCTATTCCTAAGTAAAAAAACCAAGAAGGAACATCCAAATAAATTGACACTCATATTGCAACATCCACGAAATAAGATATAGATGAACCTGGTTTATCTGTTGATCAGAAGATGTATAGGGGAATGATTAGCTCTTTGTTATATCTCACTGCTAGCAAACCTGGCATTGTTTTCAGTTATGCCTTTGTGTTGGATTACAAAAAATCCAAAAGAGTCTCACTTGACTGCTGTCAAGAGGATCTTGAGATACCTAAAAGGCACCACTGACCTTTGTCTATGGTATCCATAAGGTAGTAATTTCACTTAGTGGGATATGATGATGCTGATTATGCAGCTTTTCTTGTGGATAGAAAGAGCACCTCAGGTATGACACAATTTCTTGACTCATGTCTTATGTCTTGGGCCACCAAAAAGGTAAAATTTTGAGGGCTTATCTACTGCTGAAACTGAGTGTATTGTTGCTGCCTCATGTTGTGCTAAATGTTGTGGATCAAACAACAATTAATTGATTGTGGGGTTGATGTAGGTTGTATCCCTATCTTTTGTGAAAATACTAATGCAATTAGTATGACCAAGAAATCGGTTCATCACAAAAGAACTAAGCACATAGATGTTAGACATCATTTTTAAGGGATAATTATGAGAAGGGATTGATCACTATTGAGTTTTATGCTACTAATAAACAGATTGTTGATATCTTTACAAAAGCACTGAGTAGAGAGCATTTTGAAAGGAACATGTTACTATTAGGGATGATTAATATCACCTGATTGAACCAGTTCAGAATGTACATGGAAAAAAGGGAAAACGAAGAAGGAAAAATGAAAAAAATTTGGCTAGAAAATCAGGAATTTGTGTAAATAATCAGATTAATAATTGCTCAGTCTCATACTGTAAAAAGCATACTCTTATGCCATGTTTTGATATGACTCACTGGTCACTAATGAAATTTTTTCTATCTTTGCAAACTGAGGCTTGATCAAGAGGATTCTGAAATGATGAACCTGGTTCATCATGCTGGTTCATCTAAAAGGCGAGGTATGTGTTCTAGACTCTGCACACTTTGAAATACCAATAATTAAATCATGAGCAGAACTCTACCCAAACTCAAAATCTTCAAAAGCCTATCCAATTGACTTTGAACCAGTTGCGTTTCAACAAGAATCCTTACCAAATTAAAATACCTAGATTCTAGAAGCCTTAACCGTATATTCAAAACTAAAATTTCATTCAATACATCCCCTCCCTTACAAAACCATTCCCAAATTTCCGATAATTCTTTCAAGTCGGCGAATGAGGGGGAAGAAACTGGGTCTTTTGATTCTAAACAGGTAACTTTTGTACCATAACCTTCTTCTGAGGTCATTTCCGAGGTCGCTGAAAACTTAGAAAATAGGTTCATACTAGTTGAGTCTGTGGTATATGTGGAAATGCCTGAAACAAGAAGGAGAAGAGGTAAAAATAAAATAGAAAAGAAAAGGAGAGTGAGGGAGTACGGAGTAATGAGAAGGGGAAAAGGTAAGGAAGTTGTTGATTCTTCACCCATATCTGAATCTGTTAGAATGGCTATTTGTAGAGATGATCCAGATAAGGAGGAGGAAAGTAGCAAGAACGCATAGGGAAGTGAATCAGGAGAAACTATTGAAGGGTTAGTAAATTTAGGAAAGGTACAGATGAACCTGGTTCATCTACTTAGGAAACCCTGGCGGATCTGTTGAAAATCTTAGTCGATAATTACAATCAAAAGAAGAAAAGAACTCCAAAAGCTCAAACATCTGGAACAACAAGAGAAAGTAAGAAAAGAAAAGATGCTTCTTCTGAGACTTCTAATATTTCTCTTCCAAGAGGAAGAACTACAAGGAGCAAGTTAAAGCAAAGTGAGGACGAGTTGAAGAGAGCTTTAGAGGAGAGTAAGAAGAAAAGAGTGGAAAAAGGGAAAGAAAAGGTTGTTGAGCCTATTGAGGTTGTTGAAGTGGATGAGATGGACCTGGTCCATTAAAGTGAAAATTGGCAGAGGTAGAGGTTCAGACCCCTAAGCCCAAGAATGTCAAGACTTCCTTAAAGAAGTCTTCATCTGTTTCTAAGTCTGCTAAACCATCTATCTCGGCTAAACGAGCCAGGTCTGCAGTTTTTCCAAGCCTTAATTTCCTAGCCTGCCTAAAACTTTCAGTGACCCAGATTCAGAATTTTTTGTTTGTTGCTCATGTTTTAACTATTTTTGTTTCATTTTGTGGATTGTGGCAGAATCGTATTCTCTCTATCAATGAAATCTAATGCTTTTTGCTCTGATTCAGTATCTCTATTTTTCGATAGTTCGAATTCTTAGTTAATTATTGATGATTAATCCATGATTGCATATGCAGTTGCCCAAGTGGCCATGAGTAAGTGTTAAAAATCTGGGATTCACATAATTTTTTTTTTTTGCAACTTTTCGATGATGCCAAAAGGGGGGAGATAGGTTGTGCCCTGAACATGTGATATTTATAACCTAATGAACCTGGTTCTTTGTGATGAATGCTTAATACTCTTATATGTGTCAATGTTGGAGATACTGAACCAGGAGAGTTAAAGGCACATGAGATGCACATGCATGAGATAAATGTATTATGGTAAAATTGAGATATCTTCTGATAGAAAAGATTGCAAAAATGAAATTGGAGAAGGACTCCTTATTTAATAAGAACAGAATCTAAGATAAGGAATGATTTAGGAGTTGAAATGTAATACCCAAAACAACATTAAAACACCGAATAAATCTCGGATTCAAGCCTAGAATTTCTAAACCTCAAAAAATACGCCAATGGTGCCGAAACCAACCAAACCACATCCGAATAACCTGAAATGTTGTGCATACGTCACAAATGATGCTACGAACCTATTCCAACTTCCGGAATTCCATTCCGACCTCGATATCAGAATTTCACCCATCGGCCGAAATCGCCGAAATTCTAACTTTCGCCAAATTACCTCAAATTACTCTACGGACCTCCAAAACCAATTCCGGACGCGCACCCCAGTCCAAAATCACCATACGAAGCTGTTGACATTAACCAAAACTCATTCTGAGGCCGTTTACACAAAAGTCAAACCTCCGGTCAACTTCCATCACTTAAGCTTCAATAATTAAAATCTTCCTCCCAATTTGACTCCGAATTATCCGGTAACTGAATCCAACCACGCACGCAGGTCCGTATACCCAATGTGAAGCTGTTCAGGACTTTATGCCACCGAACGGAGTTTAAATTTCCAGAACGACCGGTCGGGTCGTTACACAAACCAAATCGATCAGAAGTACATGGATCTGCAAAAAAAATATGCAGAAGAGTAGCATGAGTACACCACAGCGGTACCCTGTGCAAGATATAACATAAAGCTAACAATGGAAAGGACATCAATGTAATACCAACAACATAAGGATCACAAATTTTTAATCAACATGGAAAATAATAGAAGCACGAATGGCAAAAAGAAATAACCAGGTAATAAAGCAACAACATATTTAGAATAGGCAAAATACCTTAACACTCCCTAAACTTGACATGAATTATTAGTTACAACCTTAAACTATTTGTGGTCTTAATTACCTCCCTCAACTTGGACTTTTGAGAGCCATTACCCCCCTGGACGCCGATGTGGCAAAAAGTGTGGGTGCACTCGCCTGCCACGTGGATTTTTCTGTATATGTGGTATTTTTTTAAAAATAAAATATATTTGTATCTTATTAAGTATGTTACTTTTTTGGATAATTTTTTTCGAATACAATTTATAATAAAACTTGGATAGAACTACATTATTTAGGCTAAACTTTTTTATTTGGCTAAAAATAATAAAGTTTTAGTGAATCTTTTTTTGAATTTGATATGAAAATAAAGATTTATACAATTGAAATAAATAGTCATGTGCATTTTTTATAACTTTTTAGATGCCTTGACTATTTATAACATATACTCATGATAGTTATCTCATATTTTTTTATTTTTTTCTTCTTTTTGTAATACTTTTGTCATATCAAAGATTTACATTTGTACTTACAATTATCAAATTTTCAGATGAATATAATGAGAATGAGGTAATTAGGCAATTTGACATAATACTTTATTTAAAGGTCCATTATTTCTTGTCAGAAGATGTCCATAGGTTTAAAGAGAAATTTCAAAAATAACTAAATCAGTTAATCTGAAATCTCTAAGAAAACAAACCAAACTGAGATTATTTGGTTTGGTATTTCATAACCGAAAAATTGAACCGGAGTTCTCATAATCCAATTCGAAGTGCCTGATGTCAGAGAAACGAAAAGTCATGTGTATTTTTTATAACTTTTGAGATTTCTTGATTTTATTTCAATTATATAAAACTTTATTTTCAGGTCAAATTCAAAAAAAGATTAACTAAAACTTTATTATTTTTAGCCAAACAAAAATATTTAGCCTAAAAAATATAGTTATATCCAAGTTTTATTATAAATTGTATTCGATAAAAATTATCCAAAAAAGTAACATACGTAAAAAAGTAAAAATACATTTTATTTTAAAAAAAATGCCACATATACAGAAAAATCCACGTGGCAGGCGAGTGCACCCACACTTTTTGCCAAATCAGCTCCAATGGAGTAATGACTCTCAAAAGGCCAAGTTGAGGGGGGTAATTAAGACCACGAATAATTTAAGGCTGTAACTAATAATCCGTGTCAAGTTTAGGGGGCTGTTAAGGTATTTGCCTTTAGAATACTGATGAAACATAAATGAATTAAGGTAAGGGGAACTGAAGGCAAATCAATCAATCAAATCGTTCTTAATGCACGAATTACAACAAGAATTACCCGAGGTGCCACTCCTCGTAATCACAAATCATGAGTCATAACTTTCAAATCTTACATGTATGGAACCTCATGCCCACATTAATAATCACCCTCATACGACAAAGTCTTCGTGATACCATATACATCATATTCACATCAATATCAACTGCGATGATCGAGGGATAAATTTAAACACAATAAAACACGATTTCGAACTTGAATAAAGTAAAACGTCAAATGAAACATTAAATTTATTTTAGGATCCAAATAAAGTAAAATAAATGAGAGGTTGTGCAAATAGAGTATCGGATGATCATAGTTTAGAAATTACTGAGATGCAGTAAAAATATCGTATTTAAACAAGGTAAAACATTAGTTAAATTTAACAAGTTAAATATAGCATTTGTTAAAATAAAACGTGATAACAATTTTTAATAAAGTACACAACAATAAGGTGATGAGTATAATTTGAGAATTCAATTAAAGTAAAAGTGTGATAACCATTTAAATTAGTAAAGCGCCGAATGAGATATGACTTTTATTTTGAAAGACACGCAAGTGGAACACCTTAAGAATTCTTTCATTTAAACCACTAAATTACTAAGAACTCAATCGAATATGAAATAATGACCCTGTGCACATATATTCACTTTAACAATCAATTTATCAAGAAATAACGGAGGCACAAATTGGCGCGATGAAACAACACAACAAATAACGTATAATGCATGACTCACACAAGAAGTCCATATCGTTCCATTACTAGAATACTGACAGTTACCAAATACGATCAAAATACAAGTGAAGTGATTTAAGAAACAACAATAACTGTTCCAACATAAAAGTTACCATGAGAATCACAATCGGGAATAACCTTACTATCACAAAAATCACAATATATAAATCCGTTGTGGCGTGCAACCCTATCGCCTATATCAATCATATCATTTGTCCTTATCACTCCATATCATATCTTTCCACATCATTTCAATATCATTGCAGCATGCAACCCGCTCCCCAAGCAATAATAAGTAATCAAACAAACTACAACCAACTACGGCATATCACAAAATCAACGAAATAATAAAGCTACACAAAGAAGTCTCAACGGATGAAACAGTTACACGATAACTCAAAAATCAAATAGCAAAGAAATGCCAATTCATAAACCAAGACACGATTTTCGAGAATGAGTTAACAGTGAAGGTATGTATTCAACAAGTAATTGTAATTAATAATTAAAAACATATAAGGGAGATCTTGATAAATGAAAGATAAAACATGTACTAACAACTTCAAATAGGGCACATAAGGACAATCTTAACAACCAAAGATATAACATGAAACGATAAGTTCAACTAAATGCATGAAAGGAGCCTAATAGAATTAAATTGGTCAAATATCATATATAAGCCCGTGTACGCACTCGTCACCTCGGGTACATGTCTTTTACATAGTTCAAATAATGCAAACAGATCAATTCCTATGAGGTAGTTCCTCCACACAATGTTAGGAAAGATACTTACTTTAAAAGACCTCAATCAATACTCTAAAACAGATTTTCCTTTACAATTCGCCTCCGCTCGGCTTAAATCTAACCAAAATCAACTCAATAACGTTAAATAATGCAAGAGAAATCAATTCCAATAATTAAAGCTATGGTCTTTACATAATTGCCCAAAAGTCAACAAAAGTCAATACCTGGGTCCAAGAGTAGGTCTTGACTATCCATAATCCCACGAGTCCATATATGTATTTTGTTTTCAAATCCGAGTTCAATACGACTCTTAAATCCCAAATTGTTTTTATTAAAACTTTGACAAAAATCCCCAAATTTCCTCTTTGATTCTCATAAATTTGATGTTAAATCTAATATATAATTATGAAATATAGTTGGAAATCGATTAGAATCACTTATCCAATATTTGTAGATGAAAATCCTTCAACAAAATTGCCTTCCGTCGAGTTTAGGATTCAAAATATGATAAAAATAAAGCTAAGTCTCTTAATACTCAGTTACAAACAAGCTGCAGATGCGACATGGGGTTCGCAAGTATCTACCCTCGCAAAAGCGAAGAGGCCTTCACAAATGAAAAAAGCTTGTACAATCCTGAACCCTTTGCAAAAGCGACATAAAATGTCACAAATGCGAACATTGGTCTTCTCGCAAAAGTGACTCTTCCTCAGCCTAAACATTCATCTTAAATGCGATCCAGAGTTCGCAAATGTGAACTTTGCAGGCCGCAGTCGACTTTGCAAAAGCGAAGATTTCCTTGCAAAAGTGAGGTCCATCCCCAACATCCCAACATCGCAAAAGCGAGTACGACCTCGCAAATGTGATCGTCGCATTTGCGACTGAACCAAACCAACACTCTAAATTCAAGAAAAACCAATTTGAAATCAATCCAAAACTCTCTGGATCCCCTGGGGCTCCAAACTAAACATCCACACAAATATAAAAATATCATATAAACTCGCTATCGCGATCAAACACTAAATAACATCTAGAAGCATGAATCGGATGCCAAAATGCATGACTTCTACAATTGCAACCAATTGCCCGAGTCACATCAAGCCAACTTCAAATGACACTAAATTTTATAGACAAATTCAAAATGACAAAATGGACCCATTTCAAGTCCCGAAACCAAAATCTGAACCCCATAGCCTTAAAGTCAAACCATAGTCAAACTTAGGAGACTTCCAAACTTTGAATTGTCAACTTTCGCTGAATGGTGCCGAAACCTTCTAGAAACATCCGAATGCAACTCCGAGCATATGCCCAAGTCCAAAATCACTATCTAGACCTACCATAACTATCAAAACTCTGATCCGAGGTCAACTACACAGAAGTCAAACTTGGTCAACTCTTTCAACCTAAAGCTTCTCAAGTGAGAGTCATACTTCAAAATCAATTCCGAGCCACTCAAAACCATATTCGATGATGCACATAAGTCATAATAAACCATGTGAAGCTATTCGTGACGTCAAATCGTTGAACCGAATGTAAATACTCAAAAATAACCGGTCGGGTCATTACAAGTAGAGTCTCGTTTATCGTTGTGAGGGCCCCAGTTCTATAAACGTGGGTCTACATACATTTAAGAAAATTTTCTCATTCTTCATTACTCTATATTGTGTGTTAAATATTAAGGTGAGAATCATACTTCTATCCTTTCGATTAATCGAATGATTGATATACCAATGTGATTTCTAACGACCCGACATGTTTTTTTGCGTTATCAGACTCTGTTCCCCTAAATAAAACTTTCCATAGCGGCTTTTTATGATTTATGACTTGCGGGGACTAGTGGTCTGGGATTCGGAGGTGTTTAGAGTGCTACAGGAACAATTGGTTCCTCAAGGTTGGCCTTTTAGGCCAGGTTTGACTTCGGTCAATATTTTGGGTAAACGACCTCAGAATCGAGTTTCATTGGTTTCGGTAGCTTTGTGTGATGATTTTGGACCTGTGCATATGTTCGAAATGGGTTTCTGATGACCTGGGAGCGTTTCGGCGCCCAATACTGAAATAAGGAGTTCCTTAGGTTCGTATTATGGCTTTGGACGTGTTTTTTTGTTATCGAGGTCCAAACGGAATTTCGAGAGTGGGAATAGCTCCGTTATGTCATTTATGACTTGCCTGCAAAATTTTGTATCATTCCGAATAGTATAGGTCGGTTCGGCGCAATGTTAGCGAAGTCTAGAAAACTTAAAGTTCCTAAGTTTGGTTCTTGAGGTTTTGAGGTGTGATTTTGAGTTTTAGCGTTGTTTTGGGTTTTCCAAAAACTCGAGTGAGTCCACATTATGATTTGGGACTTGTTGGTACATTTGGACGAGGGATCGGGTGGGTCCAGGGGCCTCCCGGACACCCAACGGGGCTAAAAACCAGCTAAAATAGCTGTTGATGCACCTGTTCTGGTGTTACCGCAGGTATGGTTTCCCAGTCGCAGGTGCGACCCCACGTGAGGTCCCTCTTTTTCTCATAGGTGCGGACAAAGGTCCGCAGGAGCGGGACCACTGGTGCGGTCACCCCCTCCGCAGGTGCGACCCTAGCCCCACTCACCCAGTTCCGCAGGTGCGATTCCCAGCTCGCAGGTGCGGTCCTCGAGCCGTAGGTGCGGGACCCCAGTAGGCCAGGCGGTGTGTTTCCCTTAAAAATGGTATTTCACCCCTTTCATTCATTTTCCTCCACCATTAGAGTCGTGTGAGCTTGGCAAGAGCACACCACAACCTAGATACTGTCAAGGTAAGTTAATTCCACTCCAACACTAGTTTAATTCATGATCTTCTATATAAATTAACTACTAAATCATTGAAAAATCAAGAATTGGGTAGTAACTTAGGGTTCTTGAGAAACTGGTGAATTACCCATTTATTGCTATAAATTCAAGAAGAAATCATTTATTAACAATCCTTAGGCTTCGGGTGAGCGATTCCTTCGTGAATTTTCGGAATTCGAGCGTGCGGTCCCGGGGTTGGATTTTGGGAATTCTTCAAGAACGTTGAATTATTGAGTAAATAGGATAATTTCCCTACTTTGAGCATGCATTGATATCATTGTATCGTATTTCTCTAGTTGCGAGTCCTCGGGGGTAGAGTTCAGAGTTCTGGCGCATCCTCGGTCCGAGGGGTAGATTCGACACGAGATGAGTCTCCTTTCTAACATTGTAAGGAGTAATTGTCCCCCTCGGTGATTTAAATGCTATATGTGATACTTTGTGGGGGCTACGTACGTACAAAGTGACGAGAGTCTGTACGCAGCGACTATTACTATTATGTCCAGGTAGTTAGGCCCATATCATGCCTTGTGTTTTACTTGATATAAACTATGTGATTAATGAATTAATGTTACATGTTGCTTATGTCCCCGAAGTTGTGAAATTTGAGAAAAACTTGTAAGAAATTGTTCACTAAAAAGTATTCTCTTTTAAAAAGGAATAATGTGTGTGCATGTGACCGCTTCGCAATTTACATTCCGCGAGCGGAGTGTGATTTTCCCCACTCTTATGGGAACGGGCCGTACGCCACTGCGGATTGAGAGATGCACTTTTGGTACGGGCCATTCGATCCTCGGCAGTGCATAGAGGGATTGAGAGATGCACTTTTGGTATGGGCCATTCGATCCTCGGCAGTGCATAGAGAGGTTGAGAGATGCACTTTTGGTACGAGCCGTTCGATCCTTGACAGTGCATATATGTGAGTACTTTGTGGGGAGGTGCTTTTTTGGTACGGGCCGTTTGATCCTCGGCAGTGCACGGGCATGACTATCTTATGACTCCATCCGGTTGTCCTTACTCTGCGTGCGTATGATTTATTTGTCACTACATTCATGGATATTGCTCTGACAAATATTTGGGGAAAAAGTGAAGTGGTAATTGTTGTATTTATTCCCAGTATTTTTTCCCCTGGATTTCAGTACCTTACATATACACTTGTTGCTTCACTGTCTCTGCATGCCTACTGTTTCCATTCTATTTTGTTAAATTATACTATAGGACCTTAGTGATTTTCATGTCGACCTCTCGTCCCTACCTCTTTGAGGTTAGGCAAGATACTCACTAGGTACATATATATTTATGTACTCATGCTGCACTTCTGCACTTAATTGTGCAGGTTCTGAGGCTGGTGTTTCTGGTTATCTGACCGGAGCTTGACATATATTCTGGACCTGACTCCACGGTGAGCTGCCTCCCTTGGAGATTCTCAGCAGTTCTATGGAGTTATCTTTTGTTTATTTCGCTCTACTTCTCTCATACAACAGTACAATTTGTATCATCTTTTATATATTCTACTAGTTCGCATGTTATCTTGTGACACTAGTTCCTGACACACACATAGTAGACTCTTTATTTTGGGACTGTATATATTGGATCATGATCATTGTGGCTGTATTTACTTAAGTTGGTTAATGTTTTCGCTTTTATTTAAATTATCTAAGCTTAAAACTTTGGGAATATGTGGGGTTGGTATGTTAAATAAGGATAATCTCACTAGTAAACAATTGTTGGCTTGCCTGACTCCGGTGTTGGGCCCCATCACGACCTATGTGAGATTTTGGGTCGTGAAAACATGGTATCAGAGCACTAGGTTCACGTAAGTCTCACGAGTCACAGGCAAACCCAATAGAGTCTTGCAGATCGGTATGGAGACGTTTGTACTTATCTTCAGGAGGCTATAGGGTGTTAGGAAACCTCTCTTTGTTCTTATTCTATCGTGCAGTCGATGATTTATTAAATTCATTCTTCTATTCTCTCACAGATGGTGAGGACGCGCGCATCTGATGTTTTAAACCCGGGAAGGGACGTTGCCCTCGTTGGCAGAGGCCGGGGGAGGGCACCAGCCCATGGTAGGGGATGAGGGCGTCCTAGAGCTATTTCGGTCCCACCACCAGAGGACCCTATTATAGAGGAGCAAGATGAGGTGCCTCTAGCAGATCCTTCACCAGTAGACTTTATGACGACGCCAGGCTTCCAGGCAGTCATGGGCTGTATGATGAGATTTATGGACACTATGTCCCAGGCTGGTTTATTTCTAGCAGATCCTGCCACTTCTCAGGCGGGAGGGGGAGACCAGAACCCTACTGCCTAGGCCACAGGACCGACAACAACATTACATCACACCCCGGGTATACTTCTCATGGGTGGTACCCAGCCTGTAGTAGCAGCACCGGAGCCCATACTAGCTGCGGATGGCAATCAACAGAAGATGTTAGACAGATGGACTCGATTGCGCCCTCCAGTCTTCGGCGGTGAGTGAGGTGAGGATGCCCAGGACTTCATTGATAGGTGTAGGGATAGACTGCACAACATGGGGATCCTAGCATCCCATGGAGTGGATTTCACCACATTCCAGTTAGAGGGTAGAGCTCGCAGGTGGTGGCACTCTTATATTCTCAGCAGGCCAGCAGATTCTCCTACTGTCACTTGGGAGCAGTTCACATAGATGTTCTTGGACAGATATATTCCACCCTCTGAGAGGGAAGAGCTTCGGGCTCAGTTTGAGCGGTTAGAGCAGGGGCAGATGTCCGTGACAAATTATGAGGCCAGATTTTCAAAGCTGTCATGCCATGCACTTATGATATTACCCACCGATGTTGAGAGAGTGCGGAGGTTTGTCGCAGGGTTGCATCCAGGTATTAGATCCACTATGGATCGAGAGGTGGAGATGTGTACCCTTTATCAACTTGTAGTGGAGATTGCTCCCAGGATCGAGGATTATCGATCGAGGAGCAGGGAGCAGGGTTAGCAGGACAAGAGGGCTAGGTTCTCAGGAGATTTCAGGGATGCCCCAGCTAGGAGCAGAGGTCACTTTGGGGGTGGTCAGCCAGCATGCCTTCTTATTCAGCACCTCCACTACCTCCCCGAGGTGTTCCAGTTAGGCCCCAGTTCAGCACCATGCCAGAGCGTTCCTACCGTTCTCCAGCCATTCAGAGATCACACAGTGGTTATCCCAGTCATCCGAGATCCTCCGACCTTATTTCAGTGCTAGGCCTGAGGGCTCTCATCGCCCTCCGACCATTCAGGGATCTTCTTCAGGGAAGTAGTCTATGCCACCTGGGAGTTGTTATGAGTGTGGAGATCCAGAGCATATAAGGAGGCAGTGTCCCAGGTATCGGGGCAAGTCCGTACAGCAGGGCTATCAGCCGATGGGTCTGACACCATCAGTCCGGCCACCTAGAGATGGAGGACAGGTCGGCAAGGGTCGTCCTAGAGGTGGAGGCCAGTCAGGAGGAGGTCAGGCAACTCCTGTTCACTCTGGTGGAGCCTAGTCTTCTGGTACTCCAACCAGATTCTATGCCATTCTGGCCAGATCAGATGTTGTGGCCTCAGACGCCGTGATCACATGTATTATTTTAGTATGTGGTAGAGAGGCATCAGTGTTATTTGATCCAGGATCCACTTATTCCTATGTTTCGGTCTTATTTTCTCATTTTCTGGATGTCCCTCGTGAGTCCTTGGGTTCACCTATTTATGTGTCCACTCCTGTGGGCGATTCTGTGGTTGTAGACCAGATTTGCCGGTCCTGTGTGATTTCATTTTGTGGGTTCGAGACTCGAGCGAATCTCTTATTGCTGAACATGGTTGATTTCGAGATTATTTGAGGCATGGATTGTCTATTTCCTTATCATGCCGTGCTAGATTTCCATGCCAAGATAGTTACCTTAGCCGTGCCCGAGCCGCCTAGGCTGGAGTGGAGAGGTTCCTCAGTTAGTACAGCCAGCCGGGTTATTTCATTCTTAAAGGCTCGACATATGGTCGAGAAGGGTTTTCTGGCCTATCTTGCTTATGTGCGGGACACCACCGCCGAGTCTCTGAAGATTGATTCAGTTCCAGTGGTTCGAGAGTTTGCAGATGTATTTACTTCGAATCTTCCGGGCATGCCTCTGGAGCATGATATTGGTTTCTGCATTGATTTAGCTCCAGACACCCAGACTATATCTATTCCTTCGTACCGTATGGTTCGAAAGAGTTGAATGAGTTGAAGGAGAAACTTGAGGAGTTGTTAGCTAAGGGGTTCATCAGACCGAGTGTATTGCCGTGGGGTGCTCCAGTTTTATTTGTGAAGAAGAAGGATGGGTCTGTGCGGATGTGTATTGATTACCGCTAGTTGTACAAGGTTACCATTAAGAAACAAGTATCCCTTGCCGCGCATCGATGATTTGTTTGACCAATTGCAGGGTGCTCGTGTGTTTTCTAAGATTGATTTGCAATCGGGGTATCATCAGTTAAGGATTCGGGCTTCAGATGTTCCGAAGACTTCTTTTTGTACGAGATATGGCCATTATGAGTTCCTGGTGATGTCCTTTGGCTTGACTAATTCCCCAGCAGCATTCATGGACTTGATGAATAGGGTATTCAGGCTTTATATTGATTCCTTTGTCATTGTCTTCATTGATGACGTTTTGATCTATTCGCATAGCCTGAGGGAGCACGAGCAACATTTGAGAGTTGTGCTCCAGACCTTGCGAGAACATAAGCTATATGCTAAGTTCTCCAAGTGTGAGTTTTGGTTGGATTCCGTGGAATTTTTGGGGCATGTGGTATCCGGAGAGGGTATCAAGGTTGATCCTCAGAAGATCGAGGCAGTTCAGAGTTGGTCGCGTCCTACTTCAGCTACAGAGATCAGGAGCTTTTTGGGCATAGCAGGCTATTATCGCTGATGTGTAGAGGGTTTCTCTTCTATTGAATCTCCAATTGACTAGATTGACTCAGAAGAATGCCTCGTTTCGATGGTCCGACGAGTGTGAGCCGAGCTTTCAGAAGCTTAAGTCGACATTGACCTCAGCACCAGTTCTATTATTGCCTTCCGGTTTTGGGATGTACATAATACATTGCGACGCTTCACACGTTGGCTTGGGGTGTGTATTGATGCACGGGGGGAGAGTTATTGCTTATGCTTCACGCCAGTTGAAGGTTCATGAGAAGAATTACCCTGTGCACGATTTGGAGTTGGTGGCGATTGTTCACGCTCTTGAGATTTGGAGGCACTACTTGTATGGACTGTCCTGTGAGGTTTATACAGACCACCGTAGCTTGCAGCACTTGTTCAAGCAGAAGGATCTTAATTTGAGGCAGCGCAGATGGCTTGAGTTGTTGAAAGATTATGATATCACCATTCTTTATCACCAGGGCAAGGCAAATGTGGTAGCAGATGCTTTGAGCAGGAAGGCAGAGAGTATGGGTAGCTTGGCTTATATTGCAGCAGAGGAGAGACCTCTAGCCTTGGAAATTCAGTCCTTGGCCAATCTCCTAGTGAGGTTAGACCTTTCAGAGCCTCGTCGAGTTTTAGCAAATGTGGTTGCTCAGTCTTCGTTATTGGGGGAGATTAAGGCCTGGCAGTTCTATGATCCATGCTTAGCAGAGCTTCAGGAGACAGTGGTTCATGGTAGGGCCAAGGAGGCTATTATTGGCGAGGATGGTGTTATGAGACTTCAGGGCTGCTTATGTGTTCCTAATTTTGATGGCCCGAGGGAGAGGATTTTAGAGGGGGCACACAGTTCTCGGTATTCTATTCATCCTAGTGCTACGAAGATGTATAGTGACTTGAAGCAGCATTTCTGGTGGAGGCGGATGAAGAAGGATATTATGGAGTATGTGACTAGGGGTCTTAATTGCCAGCAGGTGAGGTATAAGCACCAGAAGCCAGGAGGCCTACTTCAGCAGATGCCCATTCCTGAGTGGAAATGGGAGCACATCACTATGGACTTCGTGGTTGGGTTACCTCAGACTTTGCGGAAGGTTGACGCGGTTTGGGTCATTGTGGATAGATTGACCAAATCGACACATTTCATTCCAGTAGCTACTACATATACTTCTGAGAGGTTGGCCCAGATCTACATTCGGGAGATAGTCCGGTTGCATGGTGTGCCGGTATCCATTATATCAGATCGAGGTCCTCAGTTCACCTCGCACTTCTGGAGAGCATTGCATAGTGAGATGGGAACCTAGATAGACCTCAGCACAACATTTCACCCTCAGACCAATGGTCAGTCGGAGCGTACAGTTCAGATATTGGAAGACATGCTCAGGGCATGTGTGATTGACTTCGGAGGTCAGTGGGACCAGTTCTTGCCTTTGGCCGAGTTTGCTTACAATAATAGTTATCAGTCCAACATTGAGATGGAACCATTTGAGGCTTTGTATGGTCGACGATGTCGTTCTCCTATCGGGTGGTTTGAGCCTGGGGAGGATAAGTTATATAGCACTGACCTGGTGAGGGATGCCTTGGAGAAAGTGAAGCTGATTTAGGAGAGGCTCCGTACAACACAGTCCAAACAGAAGAGTTACGCGGATCAAAGGGCGCGTGATGTATCATTTATGGATGGAGAAAGGGTCCTGTTGAAAGTCTCGCCTATGAAGGGTATTATGAGGTTTGGGAAGAAGGGCAAGCTGAGCCCGAGGTTTATAGGTCCATTCAAGGTGTTGAGGCGAGTTAGGGAGGTTTCTTATGAGCTGTCCTTGCCTCCCTATTTATCAGGAGTTCACTTTTTCATGTATCCATGCTCCGGAGGCACCATACCGAAGTCTCTCACGTGGTTGATTTCAACACTATTCAACTGGATGAGAGGTTGGGCTACGAGGAGGAGCCAGTTGCTATTATTGATAGACAGGACAACCAGTTGAGGTCCAAGAGAGTTTCTGCCGTAGAGGTCCAGTGGAAGGGCCATCCAGTTGAGGAGGCAACCTAGGAGTCCGAGGAGGACATGCAGAGCAGATATCCACACATATTCAACACTTCAGTTATGATTCTAGACCCATTCGAGGATGAAAGTTTGTTTAAGAGGTGGAGAATGTAACGACCCGACAAGTCATTTTGCGTTATTGGACCCCGTTCCCCTAAATGAAACTTCTCATAGCGGCTTTTTATGATTTATGACTTGCGGGGACTGGTGGTCCGGAATTCGGAGGTTTTTAGAGTGCTACAGGAACAATTGGTTCCTTAAGGTTGGCTTTTAAGGCTAGGTTTGACTTCGGTCAACATTTTGGGTAAACGACCTCGGAATCGAGTTTCGTCGGTTTCGATAGCTTCGTGTGATGATTTTGGACCTGGGCGTATGTTCGGAATGGGTTTATGATGAACCTGAAGCGTTTCGACACCCAATATTGAAATAAGGAGTTCCTATTTTGATTTTGGATGTGTTTTTGTGCTATCGAGGTCCGAACGGAATTCTGAGATCGAGAATAGCTCCGTTATGTCATTTATGACTTGCCTGCAAAATTTGGTGTCATTCTGAGGAGTATAGGTCGGTTCGGCGCGTTGTTAGCGAAGTCTAGAAAACTTAAAGTTCCTAAGTTTGGTTCTTGGGGTTTAAGGTGTGATTTTGAGTTTTAGCATTGTTTTGGGTGTTTCGAAGACTCGAGCGAGTCCACATTATGATTTGGGATTTGTTGGTATATCTGGACGAGGGCTCGGGTAGGCCCAGGGGCCTCCCGGGCACCCAACGGGGCTAAAACCCAACTAAAATAGCTGCTGGTGCACCTGTTCTGGTGTGACCGCAAGTGCGGTTGCCCAGTCGCAGGTGTGGGACCACTCCTGCAGTCCCAAGCATCGCAGGTGCGACCCCAGGTGAGGTCTCCCTTTTTCTCGCAGTGGAACCGCTGGTGCGGTCACCCCCTCCGCAGGTGCGAACCTAGCCCCACTAACTCAATTCCGCAGGTGCGATCCCCAGCTCGCAGGTGCGGGACCCCAGTAGGACAGGCAATGTGTTTCCTTTAAAAGACGGGATTTCACCCCCTTCATTCATTTTCCTCCACCATTAGAGTCTTGTGAGCTTGGGAAGAGCACACCACAACCTAGCTACTGTCAAGGTAAGTTAATTCAACTCCAACACTAGTTTAATTCATGATCTTCTAGCTAAATTAACTACTAAATCACTAAAAAATCAAGAATTGGGTAGTAATTTAGGGTTCTTGAGAAATTGGTGAATTACCCATTTATTGCTATAAATTCAAGAAGAAATCATATATTAATGATCCTTAGGCTTCGGGTGAGCGATTCCTTCATGAATTTTTGTAATTCGAGCGTGTGGGACCAGGGTTGGATTTTTGGAATTCTTCAAGAACGTTGAATTATTGAATAAATTGGATAATTTCCCAACTTTGAGCATGCATTGATATCATTGTACCATATTTGGGTAGTTGCGAGTCCTCTGGGGTAGAGTTCGGAGTTCGGGCGCATCCTTGATCCGATGGGTAGATTCGACACGAGGTGAGTCTCCTTTCTAACCTTGTAAGGGGGAATTGTCCCCCTAGGTGATTTAAATGCTATATGTGATACTTTGTGGGGGCTACGTACGTACAAAGGGACGAGAGTCTGTACGTAACGACTATTACTATTATGTCCAGGTAGTTAGGCCCACATCATGCCTTCTGTTTTACTTGATATGAACTATGTGCTTAATGAATTAACGTTACATGTTTCTTATGTCCCCGAAGTTATGAAATTTGAGAAAAATTTGTTAGAAATTGTTCACTGAAAAGTATTCTCTTTTAAAAAGAAATAATGTGTGTGCATGTGACCGTTTCGCAATTTACATTCCGCGAGCGGAGTGTGATTTCCCCCACTCTTATGGGAACGGGCCATACGCCATGGCGGATTGAGAGATGCACTTTTGGTACAGGCCATTCAATCCTCGGTAGTGCATAGAAGGATTGAGAGATGCACTTTTGGTACGGGCCGTTCGATCCTCGGCAGTGCATAGAGAGGTTGAGAGATGCACTTTTGGTACGGGCCATTCGATCCTCAGCAGTGCATAGATGTGAGTACTTTGTGGGGAGGTGCACTTTTGGTACGGGACGTTCGATCCTCAGCAGTGCACGAGCATGACTATCTTATGACTTCGGCCGGTTGTCCTTACCTTGCATGCGTATGATTTATTTGTCACTACATTCATAGAAATAAAAAAGTATTGATCTGACAGATATTTGGGGAAAACGTGAAGTGGTAATTGTTGTATTTATTCCCAATATTTTTGCCTTGGATTTCAGTACCTTACATATATAATTGTTGCTTTACTGTCTCTGCATGCCTATTGTTTCCATTCTATTCTGTTAAATTATACTGTTGGACCTTAGTGAGTGTCATGTCGACCTCTCGTCACTACCTCTTCGAGGTTAGGCAGGATACTCACTGGGTACATATATATTTATGTACTCATACTGCACTTCTGTACTTAATTGTACAGGTTCTGAGGTTGGTGTTTCTGGTTATCCGAATGGAGCTTGACATATATTCTAGACCTGACTCCACGGTGAGCTTCCTCCCTTGGCGATTCTCAGCAGTTCTATGGAGTTATCTTTTGTTTATTTCTGTCTACTTCTCTCAGACAACAGTACAATTTGTATCATCTTTTGTATATTCTACTAGTTCGCCTGTTGACTTGTGACACTTGTTCTAGCACGCACATAGTAGACTCTTTATTTTGGGACTGTATATATTGGATCATGATCATTGTGGATGTATTTACTTAAGTTGGTTAATGTTTCCTCTTTTATTTAAATGATCTAAGCTTAAAACTTTGGGAATATGTGGGGTTGGTATGTTAATAAGGATATTCTCACTAGTAAACAACTGTTGGCTTGCCTGACTCCAGTGTTGGGCGCCATCACGACTTGTGTGGGATTTTGGGTCGTGACACGAATAGAGACTCTAAGAAGAAAAGCTAGCAAGACATCACCGTCTCCAAGTGAGGTGGTTTATGGTGCTAACTACCTTTAAGGGAGAATAAAGGTTAAGTCAGGAACTGTAACAACCCCAAACACCCTATCGTGATGGCGCCGCCTATCGTGAAATCAGGCAAGCCATACATTTCATCGCTAAAAGTTGTTTTTAGGAAAAATCATTATAGTTACATCAAGAATCTCGTTTCTATAAAAGCATTTAAGGGTTTAACATCACTGATAACATAAATAAAAGAAAACCCTAACCTAGATCTAGTGTCACCGAGTCATGAGATACTACATCAAAATATCAATTGTCTAAAATAAGTAAATATGAGAGGTGGATAGAGAAGGAGATAATCAAGGTTGTGATCACCAACTGCTACCTCAATGCCTCCCAAGGAACTCAGACTGCAGCTTAGCAACCACTACCGTGTCCTGCTGTACCTGGGTCTGCACACAAGGTGCAGGGGTAACATGAGTACACCAACTAAGAAGTAATGAACCCAAACTACGGGTTGAGAGGTAGTGACAGACTAAACCTCAATAATTGTAATGAAAGCTGTACACAGAATTTAGGTATACTCATAGTTTCAAAAGATAATGAAAATAGAATATGACCAATGTGATAAGTAACCCAGGTATATCTCAGTACTCTACATGCTAATGTGTCAACAATGTGGAAATGCACATAGTGCTCACAGCTCTCACACAGAAGTCCACTCAGTACTATATATGGCTCTCAGGCCCAGGGAAAATCCATCCCGGAATATGCATAAACACCGGTGACCGTAGTCACTCGGTACTGAGGAAAAGGCCAATCTATCCCCCACGGAGAAGATCCATCTCCGGAATACAACACCCGGATAAGATCCATGTCCAGGGACAATCCATCCCTCACATATCATCAACTTCAGACAAGATCCATGTCCGGGGAATATCCATCCTTCAATATCAATGCGCTCACTGGGGGTGTAAAGACTCCGGAAGGGCTCCTATTGGCCCAAGCACTATATCAAGCCAACAAAGGCATGATCAAAGTATCGATACGGTGTGTAGTCCGATCTCATAACTATCTCAATAACAGGCTCTCGGCCTCATTCAATCATTACTCTCCAGTCTAGCTCAAATGGCCTCACAGATGCATGAACTAGCCCGAAACAATGATAAATATATAACATCAACAATTACCGAGACTGAGGCATGCAATGATATGCTATGACAGGACTGAGTATACAAAATCAAATAAACACACAAGGAGACAACAATATACGACCACTCGGGTCTCAGCATTTTCGGCGTGAAGCCCTAGCATTTGACTTAGTATGATTTCTAATATGTTCACATTAACCACCACAATAAAAGTGCGGATATCAATCCGAAATAGCTACTATACGGTGCCATGGGATGAGCTACGCCACAAATCACTCGGTGCACACCCGCACGCCCGTCACTGGCGTGTGCGTCACCTAAATTACAATCATATAGCATATAGTTCCGGTTTTAAACCCTCAGAACCAAGTTTGGAAACGTTACTTACCTCAAAATCGGCTAAAATCCTAGCCCTCAATGACTTTGCCTTTAGACTGTACCTTTTATTGCTCCAAATTTACCAAAAATCAGATTTATATCATTAATATATTCTAAGGAATGAAGCCCACTCGAAAATTATCAAATTCAACCAAAAATCCCGAAATTGGCCAAACCCGACCCCCAGGCCCATGTCTCGGAATTCGGTAAAAATCACATTAATTGAATCCTCATCCTCCCACGAGTCTATACATACCAAGAACATCAAAATCGGGCTTCAAATGACCCCTCAAATCCCCAATCAAAAGTCTCTAATTTCCAAGCCCTAACCCCTCAAATTACACCATTAAATCCCACAAATTTCGTGATTAATTAGTCAAATACCAACATAGAATCGAGTATTAGGTTCAAAAATGTTACCTCAATGTGTTTTCCTTGAATCTCTCTTCAAAATCCCTCAAAAAGCTCCAAACTCGTCTTCAAAAATGGTGAAATATAAGAAAATTCGCGACGACATCCTTGTATACTTTCTGCCCAGCAAAACCGCAACTGCGGACCTTCCCTCGCACCTGCGGTCCTAGGTGCGCACCGACGGTCCTTACTTAAAAGTTCCTTTTCCGCTTATGCGCTCAACCAACCGCACTTGCGGGCTCGCAGATGTGGTAACCTTCCGCATCTACGATGAAGCCTCAGCCAAACCAATTCCGCACCTGTGATGACCAAACACACATGCGGTCACCCTTCTGCATCTGCGGAACACCAAATAGATTACACCAGCAGCCTTTAAATAGTGAAAACCAATCCGTCAACCATCCGAACTCATCCCAAGGCCCTCGGGACCTCAACTAATGGTACCCACAAGTCATAAATGATCGCCTGAACTTAGTCGAACCCTCGGAACACCCTAAATAACATCGAAACACCAAATCAACCCATGATTCAAGCCTAAGGATCTTCAAATTTCTGAAATTCACCAACGATGCCAAAGCTAACCAAACCTCATCCGGATGACCTGAAAATTTTCACACACATCTCAAATGACATTGCGAACCTGCTCCAACTTCCGGAATTCCATTCCGACCCCGATAGCTAATTTTCCACAGCCGACCAAAAATCGCCAAAAACTCAATTTCGTCAATTTCAGCCTAATTCTACTCCGGACTTCAAAATAACATTTTGAACACACTCCTAAGTCCCAAATCACCTAACAAAGCTATCCAAGCTATAAAAAAATCCACATTCCTAGGTCGTTTACCTATAGGTCAACTCCTAGTTGATTTTCCAACTATTAAGCCAACTTAAGAGACTAGGTGTCTCATTTCTCACCACGACCACTCTGAACCTGAACCAACAGACCCAACACAATATAAATAGGATAAGCAACACATGATAAAGAAGAAACAGGGAAAACGGGGCTAAACTCTCGGAACGATCGATCGGGTCGTTACATTCTCGCCCACTTAAACATACATTCGTCCTAGAACGTGCCCAGAGTTGTTCCAAGACCACCAAAATTGCCGTGTAACCTACCATTCACATACCCGGGGTGTTCCCACGTCACCCTATCCCATATAGGTCCAATAGCACAGCATAGCTGAAATTTCGCAATCCAACCTAATCGAAAAACCTTAGAACCAAATTTCCATTTTCGAAATAATTTACAAGATCAAAATTTCACAACTGTAAACTGAATAAGTCTAAACACACTATATCAAGCCATATTTGTAACCCAAGATGTAATCACGTAATATACCGCATGACTCAAACACTCATAGCGATAACTCCTAATCATAATAGCTGCTCAAAACAACTCAATACTGATATATAAACTCTTATCAAGCAATGCCTCGCTCTAACACTTTCATATACTGTCGATGATGAAAGAAACACGCAGAAACTAGTAACCATTCGTCCGATCAGCCAGTCATAGAGCTCCCCCTTTCTCCGACAAGAACAATAGCAGATTTCTATGCCAATTTCTGATATCATCCTTCCAACCATGTTATAGTCAACTCTGGTGGTATTTATTCTAGGCCCAATGACCTTCTCATCCAACACGACCACTCTGATGACATGACGCATCAATACAATCCAAGGCCATAACCTGTGCAACTCGTGCACTCAATAGCAAGATCCCACGAACTTGAATTATAGAAAAGATTCAAACGAGAGGACTATCCTGCTATTAAATATTAGCATCACAACACCATGCTAAGAGCCTGGCACACATCATAATATCAAAATGCACGAATCTGACACCAAGGATCATACCTCCACATAACTCCGCTACAATGCGTGATCCTATCCAAATGCTGGTCCACATGAAATACTTCAAGCCACCTTGCTCAAAATCAACAACCACATGTAATTCGACATCAAGTACTCCAAGTGCATTGCCATAACCACGGGGGAATCAGACGATACCATGCCACACGAATCAGAAAGAACATAACCAGTACGTCTCAATCCTGCAATACCCAATTACTTACTCTACTCAAATCCCGCTATAAAGCCCAATAAATCCATACCATATGTGCCTATAACAAACAATCATCACTCCTCGAAACACCGAAGGGTAACTCATAGATCACTCGGGAATATGAATAAAATCAATGACAATCGAATGGTACATCACTCAACAATAGTAATTCGGAGTCAACAATTCCGACCCGGTGCAGAACACACACCTATACTAGGCATACCAATAACCCTAGATCAACTCTAGTCACCCACAACAGATAGATAACTCTCCGAAGGTTCACAATGACTGAATCATGGCATTTACTAACATCTGACTAGCTTTGCTCGCATCTTCACAGTCCACAAACACAAAATAACCTGTTTATGAGAACTCTCAGTCTCGAAGTCCATGAAGAGCACGAATCACCATATATAATCCATCTCCACCGCTCGAATAAATAACACCTCTAATACTCAATCATTCCACGAGGGATACCCTTATAATTCTTCTATGCCATCAAGCAACCTTGAATATCAGCAGTCTATCCAACAAGAGACCGTCGCAATACCAATGAAGAACCCTTAACTCCACACATTTCCCTTTTTGAAATTTATACCCTCATCAAGCCACCCAATAGTGATATCATCTACCATCATTTGAAACTGCCAATGCTACCTAAGAATTTTTTTGACCTTCCTTCCAGAACTGAACCGTGACCTCACATATGCAAATCTTAACTATACACAACATACCGCATATGCTATGCCATCCTATGATAAATATGGGAACTTCATGATCCCTTTCGAGCCACAAGCAACTACGTACCCAACTAGCCAAGAACTTTCCATTTGATCCCATTTAGAAGAAAAATCACTATACATCACCTGCACTTCACGCCAGTAGAAAATATACATCTCTAACAGTGGTAGAAACTATCAGGAACTATCCGAATCCCATTTGTACAACACCAAACCGTCAGGACTAAATCCTTCTAACTTAACCAAGCTACGCAGGCCACCAAAGCCCAAGAGCATTGTTAAGAAACACCTGTAACAACTCATTACCTCGTGAACACCCAAAGAACTAATCGTATCCCTTACCATGCCGATCCGACCTACTACCAAGCTGTCCTATTTATCCAAGTTCCTTCTGACTTACCTTCGAATTGGTAATTCTCTTTGCCATAATACCGCAATTCTTAACCCAGACTCACCACACGAGACCCAAGCATAGAACCATACCGTCTGAGGCTCATAAGCCGCTGAATACTCTCTCAAATATCCCCAAAAGTACCACCTTCAAAATACTTACCCTGAAGAGTCTTCCTGTAAATCTAAAGCCATTACCTTCACCTTCTTGATGTTGATGTGTAGAATCGATAATAATATAGGAATGCCACAAGTCTTGACACCCTCCAATGTAGACCTCAGTTCCTATCCAAATACATGTCCTGAAGATCCCCCAATTGTTACATATACATCTTGAATCCATTAAAACCATTATTGGGAGCCATCCACTCTACTCAAACCTCAATTAGACTGATCAAACGGACCGAACGACCTGTGCTCCATTAGCACTCTAACACCCCAGGAACTAACTGCCCCACCTTGATGCAACCAAATAAATTCCTGCCCCATGCACATTACATCCTTCACCAATAACAACTCAAGGCATTCCATGATTCTTATACACCCATAAAGCATAACACAACCCCTATCCAAAATTTTCTTTACTCAAGTCATCCTCGATCTCAACCCCTGCATGTCATAACTGATTCACCAGTATACCTCGAACTGGGACCAATACATCACATAATCGTGCAACTAACTTGTTATTAGCAGACTCCCCCACTTGGATCAAAGCCATAGATCAAGACAAGCAATAACTCTCATTGACCATATGCTATCACATCCACCATACTGTAATGAGATTCAACTAAATCCTTCATAAGCTCGTATAACACAAATCATCTGATATCTCGAATCATCTACAAATCTCGCAGTCACCATTGTAATGGTCATGCCAACTTCCACAAGCAGTCTAAACTCAAAGTGCAACATATATACATTATTGGTAACAGAGTATTTGCTATAAAACCACCTAAGGGTCACACAACCTCAGGACACCACGCGGGAGATAACCCTACCTGCTTAGCCTCAAACTGATATCATCTCTATACCCTTCCAACAATCATAGTTATCACGGAATCACTATACCCTCCTGCATTAAACACAACCAATGCCTATCCTCGAGGCATCAAGATACGTGGTATAAAACTTGAAGCTGATGGCAGAACTAACACTGGAGTTGTGGTCAAAGAAATCTTCAGCTTCTGGAAGCTCTCCCCACACTTGTCTGACCACCTGGATACCCTCGCTGGACACCACGTGTCCCAAGAATGCTACTGATCTAAGCCAAACTTCACACTTGGAGGACTTTGCATAAAGATTCTCCTCCCCCAATATCTGCAATACAACTCTCAAATACTGAGCACGCTCCTCCTGGCTATGAGAGTACACCAGGACGTCATCAATGAACACAATAACAAAGGAATCCTAAATACGGCTGAAATACGATGTTCATCAAATGCATGAACGTTGCGGGGCATTGGTCAGCCCAGAAGACATCACCAAAAACTCATAACACAACAGGAAGATCCACTTCCTCCACAACTAAACTACTTGAGAGGTCCTTCAATACACTTACAACTCGAGACCATATGCCAACTCAAGACAGAAGTCAAACACTTAATGGTTCTTGCTACATCTTCAGCCCATTCTTTTTGTCACAGTCAAACAATATGAACACATCTCACCATCGAACCACACTCACCACATAGTCATCCAGTCACAATAATTCCACCAGTAAGGACACAAATGGACATATAAGTCCCGAAATGCATGTGCTCACACAATTGAAATTTCAGCACTCAAGCCACAGATAAAACCCGGCCTCAAGTCCTCCAGACTCGCCCATTATCAATATGCTAAACTCACGTCTCGCACCTCACCCATGAGAATCACAAGCCGTCGATGCACAACTGATACCGAGTGCTCACGTGCGCATTCGAATACATGGAAGGAATTAAAAGAATTACGCTTTAGGTTGAATTAATGGATTCACATGACAAGAATTCAATAATGTAAAATTTTTACTAAGGGTTCTGTAGCCTCCTGAAGATAAGTACAAACATCTCTGTATCGATCCGCAAGATATACTAAACCTGCTCATGGCTGGTGAGACCTATTTAACCTAGAGCTCTGATACCAACTTGTACCGACCCTGTCACGACCCAAAATCCCACACGGGTCGTGATGGCGCCCAACACCTGAGTCAGGCAAGCCAACAATTGTTTACTAGTGAGATTTTCCTTATTAACACACCAATCCCATATATTTTCCAAAGTTTTAAACTTAGTTCATTTAAATAAAGGCGGAAAAATTTACGAATTTAAATACATACATCCAAAATGATCGTGATCCAATATATATACAGTCCCAAAATAAGAATCTACTATGTGCGTGCCAGGAACTAGTGTCACAAGTCAATAGGCGAACTAGTAGAATATACAAAAGATGATACAAGTTGTACTGCTGTCTGAAAGGATGTAGACAGAAATAAACAAAATATAACTCCATAGCACAACTGAGAATCACCAAGGGAGGTAGCTCACCGTAGAGTCAGGTCCAGAATCTATGTCAAGTTCCGGCCGGATAACCAGAAACACCAGCCCCAGAACCTGTAAAATTAAATACAGAAGTGCAGCATGAGTACATAAATATATATGTAGCCTGTGAGTATCCCTCATAAGAGGAAGTGACGACAAGTCGACACGACACTCACTAAGGTCCAACAGTAAAATTTAACAAAATATAATAAAAACGGTAGGCATGTAAGGACATTGAAGCAACAAATATATATGTACGATACTGAAATCCAGGAAGAATACTGGGGATTGATAAAAAAATTACCACTTCACTTTTTCCCAAATATCTGTCAGATCAATTTCATGAAATTTAGTAACAAATAAATCATATGCATGCAGGGTAAGGACAACCCGTCGGAGTCATAAGATAGTCACGCCCATGCACTGCCGAGGATTGAACGGCCCGTACCAAAAATGCATCTCTCAACCTCTCTATGCACTGTGGAGGATCGAACGGCCCGTCCCAAAAGTGCATCTCTCAACCTCTCTATGCACTGCCGAGGATCGAACGGCCCGTACCAAAAGTGTGGCTCTCAACCTCTCTATGCACTGCCGAGGATCGATCGGCCTGTGCCAAAAGTGAATCTCTCAAACCTCTCTACGCACTGCCGAGGATCGATCGGCCCATCCCAAAAGTGCGTCTCTCAATCTTCCGTGGCGTACGGCTCGTTCCCATAAGAGTGGGGGAAATCACACTCCGCTCATGGAATACAAATTGTGAAGCGGTCACATGCACATACATTATTCCTTTTTAAAAGAGAATACCTTTCCATGAACAATTTCTTACAAGTTTTTCTCAAATTTCATAACTTCGGGGACGTAAGCATGAAATGTTAATTCAGCACGGATATAGTTCATATCAAGTAAAACACAAGATATGATATGGGCCTAACTACCCGGACATAATAGTAATAGTCTCTACGTACGGACTCTCGTCCCTTTGTACGTACGTATCCCCCCTCCCCCCCACACAAATTATCACATATAGAATTTAAATCACCTAGGAGACAATTCGCCCTTACAAGGTTAGAAAGGAGATTCATCTCATGTCGAATCTACCCCTCGGACCAAGGATGCGCCCGAATCTCCAAACTCTACACCCGAGGACTCGCAACTAGCCAAATAGGGTACAATGACATCAATTCATGCTCAAAGTAGGGAAACTATCCTATTTATTCAATAATTCAACATTCTTGAAAAATTCCCAAAATCCAACCCCGGGCCCGCACGCTCGGATTCCAATAATTCTCGAAGGGAACACTCACCCAAAGCCTAAGGATCATTAATATACGATTCTTACTTGGTTTCATAGCAAATTCACGGGTAAATCCTCAAAAGCTCGAGGTTACTAACCAATTCTTGAGTTTTTCACTAATTTAGGTAGTTAATTAAGCTAGAAATCGATGCATGAAGTTAATATTAGAGTATATTTTACTTACCTTAAATGACCAGGTCGATAGCCTCTCAACAATGATGGAAATCACCCCAAGGAAGAAAAAGAAAATGAGAAAATGTGTTAAGACCCGTGTATAAAAACACACTGTCTGGACAGTGTTTTCGCACCTGCGGCTCGAGGACCGCACCTGCAGTCTCGCACTTGCGAGCAAAGGCTCGCACCTACGGAAATGGACTAGGGAGCATAGGCCCACACCTGCGGAGTAGAGACCGCACCTGCGGAAATTTGTCTGCACCTGCGTGAATTAGCCAGACCACTGGGGGTTGCACCTGCGAGGCTGGGACCGCAGGAGCGGTTCCGCACCTACGACTGGTCAACCGCACCTGCGGTCACACCAGAACAGGTGCACCAACAGCTGTTTCAGCTGGTTTTTGGCCTCGTGTGGTGTCCGGGAGGCACCTGGGCCCACCCGAACCCCCGTCACAATATACCAACAAGTCCCAAATCATAATACGGACTCGCTCGAGCCTTCAGAACACCCAAAACAACGCAAAAACTCAAAATCACACCTCAAAACCCCAAGAACCAAACTTAGGAACTTTATGTTTTCTAGACTTCGCTAACAACGCGCCGAACCGACCTATACAACTCGGAATGACACCAAATTTTGCAGGCAAGTCATAATTAATATAACAAAACTCGGTCTCGGAATTCCATTCGGACCTCGATAACACAAAAACATGTCCCAAACCAAAATAGGAACTTAAGGAACTTCTTATTTCAATATTGGGCACCGAAATGCCTCCGGGTCATCAGAAACCCATTCCGAACATACGCCCAGGTCCAAAATCATCACACGAAGCTACTGGAATCAACGAAACTCGATTCTGAGGTCGTTTACCCAAAATGTTGACCGAAGTCAAACTTGGCCTTAAAGGCCAACCTTAAGGAACCAATTGTTCCTATAACACTTTGAACACTTACGAATCCCAGACCACCAGTCCCCACAAGTCATAAATCATAAAAAGCCGCTATGGGAATTTTCATTTAGGGGAACGGGGTCCGATAATGCAAAACGACCGGTCGGTTCGTTACAGACCCCAAATACCCGATCGTGATGGCGCCTATCGTGAAATCAGGCAAGCCACACATTTCATCACTAAAAGTTGTTTAAGGAAAAATCATTATAGTTACAGCAAGAATCTCATTTTTATAAAAGCATTTAAGGGTTTAACATCACTGATAACATAAATAAAAGAAAACCTGAACCCAGATCTAGTGTCACTGAGTCATGAGCTACTACATCAAAATATCAAAATACGGAGCCGACACAAAGTTTTCTGATATAAGTAAATTTGACAGGTGGATACAGAAGGAGATAATCGAGGTTGGGATCGCCAACTGCTACCTCGATGCCTCCTAAGGAACTCTGACCGCAGCTCAGCAACCATTATCGGGTCCCGCTGTACCTAGGTTTGTACACAAGGTGTAGGGGGTAACGTGAGTACATCAACTAAGAAGTAACGAACCCAAAGTATGGCCTGAGAGGTAGTGACAGACTAAACCTCAATAATTGTAATGAAAACAATACATAGAATTTAGGCATGCTCATAGTTTCAACAGATTATGGAAATAGAATATGACGGATGTGATAAGTAACCCAGGTATCCATGTCCAGGGATGATCAATCCCTCACATATCATCAACTTCGGACAAGATCCATGTCCAGGAAAGATCCGTCCCTCAATATCAATGCGCTCACTAGGGGTGTAAAAACTCTGGATGGGCTCCTATTAGCCCAAACGCTATATCAAGCCAATGAAGGCATGATCTAAGTATCGTTGCGGTGTGCAGTCCGATCTCATAAATGTCTCAATAACAAGCTCTCGACCTCACTATGTCATTACACTCCAGTCTCTCTCACATGGGCTCACAGATGCATGAACTAGCCCGAAACAATGATATATATATAACATCAACAATTACCGAGACTGAGGCATGAAATGATATGCTATGACAGGACTAAGTATACAAAATCAAACAAACACATAAGGAGACAACAATATACGACCACTCGGGTCTCAGCATTTTCGGCATGAAGCCCTAGCATTTGACTTAGTATGATTTCTAACATGTTCACATTAACCACCTCAATAAAAGAGTGGATATCAATCCGAAATAGCTACTAGACGGTGACATGGGATGAGCAAGGCCACAAATCACTCGGTGCACGCCCGCACGCCGGTCACTTGGCGTGTGCGTCAACTAAATTATAATCATATAGCATATAGTTCGGGTTTCGAACCCTCACAACCAAGTTTGGAAATGTTACTTACCTCAAAACCAGCTAAAATCCTAGCCCTCAATGCCTTTGCCTTTAGACTCGGCCTCTGATTGCTCAAAATCTACCAAAAATCAGATATATATCATTAATATATGCTAAGGAATGAAACCTACTCGAAAATGATCAAATTTAACCAAAAATCCTAAAATTGGCCAAACTCGACCCCCGGGCCCACGTCTTGGAATTCGATAATAATCACATCAAAAGAATCCTCATCCTCCCACGAGTCTATACATTCCAAGAACATCAAAATCGGACTTCAAATGACCCCTCAAATCCCCAATTAAAGGTCTCCAATTTCCAAGCCCTAACCCCTCAAATTACACCATTAACTCCCACAAATTTCGTGAATAATCAGTCAAATACCAAAATAGAATCGAGTATTAGGTTCAAAAACGTTACCTCAATGTGTTTCCCTTGAATCCCTCTTCAAAATCCCTCAAAAAGCTCCAAACCCGTCTTAAAAAATGGTGACATATAAGAAAAATTCGCGAAGGCATCCTGTTATACTTTCTGCCCAGCAAAACCTCACTTGCGGACCTTCCTTCTCACTCACAGACCCGCACCTGCGGTCCCAGGTGTGCACTGCGGTCCTTACTTAAAAGTCCATTTTCTGCTTTTGTGCTCAACCAACCGCACTTGCGGGCTCGCAGGTGCGGTAACCTTCCGCATCTGCATTGAAACCTCAGCCAGACCAAATTCGCACCTGCAATTACCAAACGCACCTGTGGTGAATGCACCTGCGGTGACCGCACCTGTGGTCACCCTTCCGCATCTAAGGATTACCAAAATAGATTACACTAGTAGCCTTTAAATGCCAAAAACCAATCCGTCAACCATCCGAACTCATCTCTAGGCCCTCGAGACCTCAACCAATGGTACCCACAAGTCACAAATGATCACCCGAACTTAGTCAAACCCTCGGAACACCCTAAATAACATCGAAACACCAAATCAACCCATGATTCAAGCCTAAGGATCTTCAAACTTCTGAAATTCACCAACGATGCCGAAACTAACCAAACCTTGTCCGGATGAACTGAAAATATGCACACACATCTCAAATGACATTGCGAACCTGCTCTAACTTCCGAAATTCCATTCCGACCCCGATAACTAATTTTTCTCAGCCGACCGAAAGTCGCTAAAAACTCAATTTCGCCAATTCCAACCTAATTCTACTACGGACTTCAAAATAACATTCCTAACACACTGCTAAGTTCCAAATCACCTAAGTAAGCTATCCGATAAAAAAAATCCACATTCTGAGGTCGTTTACCAATAAGTCAACTCCCGGTTGATTTTTCCAACTATTAAGCCAACTTAAGAGACTAAGTGTCTCATTTCTCACTACATCCACTCCGAACCCGAACAACCCGATCCAACACAACATAAATAGGCTAAGAAACACATGATAAAGCAGAAATAGAGAAAACGGGGCTAAACCCTTGGAACGGCCGATCGGGTCGTTATAGGAACTGGCCAAGAAAAGTGTATCCTAAAAAAGAAAATAAGGCAAGACTGAGATTATATTATTTACGACTGTAGAAAATCAAAACTATCATAAATTTTCGAAGACTTTGTACTAAAAAGATTAGGTGATGATGTCTCAATAAGGTCAAAGTTGTCGAGGAACTCACAAGAAGTTGGTGCTGGTAAGGTGAATAGGAATACGATAAAAGATAAAATTCCTAAGCAATGTCCACATTTAATTTAGATACCAAGAAGGCCAGTCATGGTATAGGCCAATGTTAACATGAAGAGATCAGGCGGAAGAAAGACATATCAGGATTTGTGTCCTTAAGTTCAGATCAAATTATTGTTCAAAACAACGAGGCTAATACGTTATGTACATGGGTTAGAGTAAAACCTATGGTAGTTGCAACGAGTACTTTGTGGCAAGAATGTGCTCTAAATAATGAAGATGATAAGAATAAACTGGTAGTTTATTGCATGTATTATGACCTATAGTAACACAATGAACAAATCTTTTGAAGTGCATATGTGGTCTACTACAGTTTAAGAAGTACAAAAAGACATGACCTCGGGATTTCAAAGTTTAGATAAATTACCACCATGAGATGAACCGCAGTAGAATGACAACGCCAAGCTCTTTAAAGATACGATGCATGGTCGTGAGTACCAAAGAACAAGAGGAGATAGAAGGGAGGTAAATATACACTATAAGGCATTCTCTTTAGGGAAAAGAAATTTCACAAAACATAGAAAGTCATCCTTGCATTATGGAGAGAATGAATGCTACAGAAAATGGATGCAGCGAACAATATACTTCCAATAAGATACAAGTGTGATGGGTTGTCTTAAGTCCATATGGTTCTTAAAGTGATACTGATATGTTTTGAAGCTAGTATAGTTATGAAAGATTCAGATATATGTTATGACTTGACTTGAATCTCAACTATATAATACTCTGATCGTCGCCAGGGTGCTTAATATGACTTAAGGTTGAGCTTGAGAATAATCGCATGTCAACAATCTAAGCCTAGAATTTATAGCACGCAAGCATATACATAATGAGAATATATGATATTTATCTATCTATAATTAAAAAGAGAAGAAAAGGCATTCTCACTGTGCCAAGTGGAATTATCACTAGCTGACATTTGGAACTTTATGACAATCCTCAAAAAGATTAGGAGCTATAAAATTATTTGGAGAAATAAAAAATAAAAAGTCCTTCACAGATTGTCACGACCCGATTTCGGGGTCTTGGTGGCGCCTGTCGTGGAACAAGGCAAGCCGCCTCTTTTAACTAAGCTAAATTCAATTTCTAGTAAACATGCGATTTTTAAATGAGTTTATTGATAATACTAAGAGTCTGAAGTTTAAAAAAAAATATTTGAAACAAAAATTAAAATCTGCAACCTCGGATCCGGTGTCACTCAGTCATGAGCTACTATATAATAAAATAGAGAAATGAAGAAATAGACAACATAGTCTCAAAATAAGTGCAACAAGTGGAATAAGGAAGAGAATACGAGGTCGTGATCGCAAGCTGCTACCTCGATAACTCCAATGAAAACTCTGACAGCTGCTCAATATCCACTAACGGGTCCTGGTGTACCTGGATCTACACACAAGGTGCAGGGGGTAACATGAGTACACCAACTCAGAAATAACGAACCCAAATTATAGGCTGAGAGGTAGTGACGGACAAAATTTCAGAATTTACAATAAACAATATACAGAAATTAGACATGCTAACAGTTTATCAGAATGAGTAAATATGCGAAGTATGACAGTATACTCTACATGCCATCATAAAAATATATGTATGAAAGTAGTGTGGATATGCACATAGTTCTTACAACCCTCACACAGCAGTCCACTCAGTACTGTATATGGCTCTCAGGCCAAGGGAAAATCCATCCCGGAATATGCATAAACACCGGTGAAGCACTAGCATTTGGCTTAGTATGATTTCTAGTATGTTCACATTAACCACCTCAATAAAAGAGCGACTAACAATCCGAAATAGCTACTAGACGGGGCCACGGGATGAGCCAAGACACAAATCACTCGGTGCACGCCCGTCACTTGGCGTGTGAGTCACCTAAATTATAATCATATAGCATATAGTTCGGGTTTCGAACCCTCAGAACCAAGTTTGGAAATGTTACTTACCTCAAAACCAGCTA
Source organism: Nicotiana knightiana (assembly GCA_005239525.1). Taxonomy (NCBI): domain Eukaryota; kingdom Viridiplantae; phylum Streptophyta; class Magnoliopsida; order Solanales; family Solanaceae; genus Nicotiana; species Nicotiana knightiana. Next base: position 60,240 of record ML390666.1, read on the forward strand.
AAATCCTATCCCTCAATGCCTTTGCCTCTAGACTCGGCCTCTGATTGCTCCAAATCTACCAAAAATCAGATTTATATCATTAATATATGCTAAGGAACGAAGTCCACTCAAAAATTATCAAATTCAACAAAAAATCCCGAAATTGGCCAAACTCGACCCCCGGGACCACGTCTTGGAATTCGATAAAAATCACATCACAAGAATCCTCATCCTCCCACGAGTCTATACATACCAAGAACATCAAAATCGGACTTCAAATGCCCCCTCAAATCCCCAATTAAAGGTCTCCAATTTTCAAGCCCTAACCCCTCAAATTACACCATTAAATCCCAGAAATTTCGTGATTAATCAGTCAAATACCAACATAGAATCGAGTATTAGGTTGAAAAATGTTACCTCAATGTGTTTCCCTTGAATCCCCCTTCAAAATCCCTCAAAAAGCTCCAAACCCGTCTTAAAAAATGGTGACATATAAGAAAAATTCGCGAAGGCATCCTTTTATACTTTCTGTCCAGCAAAACCGCACCTGCGGACCTTCCTTCGCACCCGCGGCCCCGCACCTGCGGTCCCAGGTGTGCACCTGTGGTCCCAGGTGCGTACCTGCGGCCCTTACTTAAAAGTCCATTTTCCGCTTCTGCGCTCAACCAACTGCACTTCCGGGCTCGAAGGTGCGGTAACCTTCCGCATCTGCGATGAAGCCTTAGCCAGACCAACTCCGCACCTGGATGACCAAACACACCTGCGGTGACCGCACCTGCGGTCACCCTTCCGCATCTGCGGAACACCAGAATAGATTACACCAGCAACCTTTAAATGCCAAAAACCAATCCGTCAACCATCTGAACTCATCTCGAGGCCCTCGGGACCTCAACCAATGGTACCCACAAATCACAAATGATCACATGAACTTAATCAAACCCTCGGAACACCCTAAATAACATCGAAACACCAAATCAACCCATGATTCAAGCCTAAGGATCTTCAAACTTCCCAAATTCACCAACAATGCCGAAACTAACGATACCTTGTCCGAATGACCTAAAAATATGCGCACACATCTCAAATGACATTGCGAACCAGCTCCAACTTCTGGAATTCCATTCTGACCCCGATAGCTCATTTTCCATCGCCGACCGAAAATCGCCAAAAACTCAATTTTGCCAATTCCAACCTAATTCTACACCGGACATCAAAATAACATTCCTAACACACTCCTAAGTCCCAAATCACCTAACGAAGCTATCCGAGCTATAAGAAAATCCACATTCCGAGGTCGTTTACCTATAGGTAAACTCCCGGTTGATTTTTCCAACTATTAAGCCAGCTTAAAAGACATGTGTCCCATTTCACACTACGACCACTCCGAACCCGAACCAACCGACACTACACAACATAAATAGGCTAAGAAACACATGATAAAGGAGAAACAGAGAAAACGAGGCTAAACTCTCGGAAGGACCGATCGGGTCGTTACAGGAACTGGCCAAGAAAAGTGTATCCTAAAAAAGAAAATAAGGTAAGACCGAGATTATCTTATTTAGGGCTGTAACAAATCAGAACTATCATAAATTTTCAAAGACTTTGTACTAAAAAGATTAGGTGATGATGTCTCAATAAGGTCAAAGTTGCCATGGAACTCAGAAGAAGTTGGTGTTAGTAGGGTGAATAGGAATACGATAAAAGACTATATTCCTAAACAATGTCCACATTTAATTTAGATACCAAGAAGGCCAGTCATGGTATTGGCCAATGTTAACATGAAGAGATCAGGCGGAAGAATGGCATATCAAGATTTGCGTCTTTAAGTTGAGATCAAATTATTGTTCAAAACAACGAGGCTAATAAGTTATGTACATGGGGTAGAGTAAAACCTATGGTAGTTGCAGCGAGTACTTTGTGGCAAGAATGTCCTCTAAATAATGAAGGCGATAAGAAGAAACTAGTAGTTTATTGTATGTATTATGACCTATAGTAACGCAATGAATAAATGTTTTGAAGTGCATATGTGGTCTACTGCAGTTTAAGAAGTACAAAAGGACATGACCTCGGGATTCAAAGTTGAGATAAATTACCACCATGAGATGAACCGCAATAGAATGACAACACCAAGCTCTTTAAAGATACGATGCATAGTCATGAGTACCAAAGAACAAGAGGAGATAGAAGGGAGGTAAATATACACTATAATGCATTCTCTTTAGGGAAAAGAAAATTCACAAAACACAGAAAGTCATCCTTGCATTATGGAGAGAATGAGTGCTACAGAAAATGGACGCAGCGAACAATATAATTCCAATAAGATGCAAGTGTGATGGATTGGCTTAAGGCCATAAGATTCTTAAAGTGATACTGATATGTTTTGAAGCTAGTATAGTTATGAATAATTCAGATATATGTTATGACTTGACTTGAATCTCAACTATATAATACTTTGATTGTCGTCAGGGTGCTTAATATGACTTAAGGTTGAGCTTGAGAATAATCACATGTCAACAAGATAAGCCTAGAATTTATAGCACGCAAGCATATAAATAATGTGAATATATGATATTGATCTATCTATAATTAAAAAGAGAAGAAAAAGCATTCTCGTTATGCCAAGTGGCATTACCACTAACTGCCATTTGGCACCTTATGACAATCCTCCAAAAGAGTAAGAGCTATAAAATTATTTGGAAAAATAAAAAATAAAAAGTCCTTCATAGATTGTCACGACCCGATTTCGGGGTCGTGATGGTACCTGTCGTGGAACCAGGCAAGCCACCTCTTTTAACTAAGCTAAATTCAATTTTCAGTAGAAATGCAATTTTTAAAAGAATTTATTGATAATACTAAGAGTCTGAAGTTTAAAAACAATATTTGAAACAAAACTTAAAATCTCCAACCCCGGATCCGGTGTCACTCAGTCATGAGTTGCTATATCATAAAATAGAGAAACAAAGAAATAGACAACATAGTCTCAAAATAAGTGCAACAGGTGGAAAAAGGAAGAGAAGACGAGGTCGCGATCGCCTGCTGCTACCTCGACAACTCCAATGAAAACTCTGACAGCTGCTCAATATCCACTACCGGGTCCCGGTGTACCGGGATCTGCACACAAGGTGCAGGGGGTAACGTGAGTACACCAACTCAGAAGTAACGAACCCAAATTATAGGCTGAGAGGTAGTGACGGAAAAAACCTCAGAATTTACAATAAACAATATACAGAAATTAGACATGCTAACAGTTTATCAGAATGAGTAAATATACCAAGTATGCCAGTATACTCTACATGCCATCATAAAAATTATATGTATTAAACCAGTGTGGATATGCACATAGTGCTCAACACCCTCACACAGCAGTCCACTCAGTACTGTATATGTCTCTTAGGCTCAGGGAAAAGTCCATCCCGGAATGTACATAATCATTGGTGACCGTAGTCACTCCGTACTGAGGAAAAAAGCCAATCCAGCCCCACGGAGAAAGTCCATCTACGGAATACAACACTCGGACAAGATCCATGTCCAGGGACGATCCATCCCTCACATAACATCCACTTCGGACACGATCCATGCCCAGGGAAATCCATCCCTCAACATCAATTGCACTCACTAGGGGTGTAAAGGCTTCGGAGAGGCCCTAGTGGCCCAAGTGCTATATCAAGCCAATGAAGGCATGATTTGGTATCACTGCGGTGTGCTGTCCGATCTCATAACTGTCTCAATAACAGGCTCTCGGCCTCACTCTGTCATTACTCTCCAGTCTCACTCACATGGATCACAGATGCATCCATCAGCCCGAAACAATAATAAGTATGCATATAATTAACAATACTGAGACTGAGGTATGAAATGATGTTCTATAACAGGACTGAGTATATGAAATCAAATAATAAAAAAATGAGACAATAATATACGACCACTCGGGTCTCAGCATTTTTGGAGTGAAGCCTAGAATTTTTACCTAACATGATTTCTAACAGGTTCACAATTACTACATTACTAGAAGTGCATATATCGATCACTAATAGCTACTAGACAAATGCCATGGGATAAGCCAGGACACAAATACTCGGTGCACGCCCACACGCCCGACACTTGGCATGTGCGTCACCTCAGTTATTGTCACAAATCATTTAGCTCGGGGTTTCGAACCCTTAGAACCAAGTTTGGAAGCGTTACGTACCTCAAAACCGGCTAAAATACTATTCTGCAGTGCCTTTGCCTCTAAATTCGGTCTCGGAGTGCTCCAAATCTACCAAAAGCTAGATGTATATCATTATAATATGCCAAGGAACGAACCCTAATCGAAATTTATCAAAAATACTCAAAAATCCCGAAATTGGTCAAACTCGACCCCCCGGGCCCACGTCTCGGAAATTGATGAAATTTACACCACAAAACTCCCCATCCTCCCATGAGTCTATACATACCAAGAACACTTAAATTGGAGTTCAAATGGCCCCTCAAATTCCCATTTTAAGGTCTCTAAATCCCAAGCCCTAATTACCTATTTAAGCACTGTTTCCCCCAAAGTTCCACCACCAATCCGACCTTTAATCACATATAAACGAGTTTTAAGTCCAAAATCCTTACCTCAAAGAAGAAAAATCGATTTCCCTCTTCAAAAACCCTTCAAAAGCTTCAAACCTGAATAACAATGGTGAAAGAATGACCAAAATTTGCTAAGGGTTCTTTTTATAGGTTCTACCAAGCAATGACCGCACCTACAGTCCTTTTCTCGCACCCGCGGCCCTCTTCTTGCACTTGCGGGCTCGCAGGCGTGACCAGGCATCCGCACCTGCGCTTCTTTGCCAGGTCCCCCTCTTCCGCACGTGCGACTCCGCAGGTTCGGTCCAAGTCTCGCACCTGCGACCTTTGCTGGCCCAGCCAACTTTCGCATCTGCGGAGCCTTGTCCGCTTTTGCGGGCTTGCACCTGCGGTTCCCATCCGCAGGTGCGGAAACACCAGAGAGTTCCCCACCAGCAACTCTAAAATGCCAAAAATCATGCCGTCACCCATCCAAACTCAACCCGAGGCCCTCGGGACCCCAACAAAATATATAAACAAGTCATAAATGATCACCTGGACTTAGTCGAACTCTCGGAACACCCAAAATAACATCTAAACACCAAATTAACCCATGATTCAAGCCTAAAGATATTCAAACTTCCGAAATTCACAACGATGCCGAAACTACCCAAACCTCGTTCGAATGATATGAAAATTTGCACACACATCCAGAATGGTGCTATGAACCTGCTCCAACTTCTGGAATTCCATTCCGACCCCTATAGCCTATTTTCCACTGCCGAACAAAAATCGCCAAAAACTAACTTTCGCCAATTCAAGCCTAATTCTACACCGGACCTCAAAACTATATTCTGAACACACTCCTAACTCCCAAATCACCTAACAAATCTATCTGAGCCATAAAATCCCTATTCCGAGGTCGTTTACCCATAAGTCAACTCCCGATTGACTTTTCCAACTATTGAGCTCATTTTAGAGGCTGATTGCCTTAATTCTCACCGCGAACACTCTGAACCCAAGTCAACCAACCCAACGCCACAAAAAATAGATGAACCACATAAGCAATGAAGCCGAAATGGGGGAAACGGGGTAAACTCTTGGAACGAACGGCCGGGTTGTTACATTCTCCCCCTCTTAAACAAACGTTCGTCCTCGAACGTGCCAAGAGTTGTTCCAAAAGCCATCAAACCGCCGAATAACCTCACCATGCACATACCCGGGGGCGACCCCACATCATCCTACCCTGAATTGATCTAATAATACAACACATTCGAATGCCACTATATCCAACCTAATCCCTACGCCTTAGAACCCAATTTCCAAGTTAGAACTCATCTACAAGATTAGAATCACGCCTCCACACACCATATATACCGGAACCAAATCACACGAATCTAAAGTAACACAACGCAATCGTCCAAACTCTATGACACCCAACTACTTTACCTTATTCAACCCCTCTAGAAGGCCACAACAGAACCGCACCATGTGTGCCTAAAACCAACGAATCGCCGCTCCCCGAAGCAGGGACGGGTAACTCATAGATCATCCTGGAGCACAGATAAACCCAATAGCCATTAATTGACACCCTCACAATAGCTCTACGGACTCAAACAATCTGATTCGGTGCAAAACACCTACATAGAATCATACCTAAAAGTATCATCATCTGTATTATCAAACTACGTCAAAATCCATCATACTCAGAAATGGCACATCCACCCGGATCTCCAGACCCCCAATAGGAGCCACACACAACCTACACACGCAGTCTGTAACAACAAGATACCCACAAGGGCGAGCAGATGAATAGATGTAGCAAAAGATTCACGGGGCATATCCAAATAATAGGCTAAAATATGATGAACATGTGAATATGAAAAAATGGAATCAAATAAGAACTGAAGCTTCCAGTGACAGACTGAAACAATACCTGGGATCATGGCATCAGAAGCCATCTCATCCGTTCTAGCTGAAAGTGCATAAAATTGGGCCTGATCACCACCGAATCGACCTCCCCCTCTAGGGCAGCCCCTACCCGCCTGAGCCCCATCTCTAGCTGCCTCGGCAGGCAGTGCAGCTACTGAGTCTGAAACCGCTGGCTGACTCCTTTACTGATAAGTACCTTTCGCAAGACGAGGACAAAACCTCTTAATATAGCCCACATCTCCACACTCAAAGCAATCTCTCTCAGAGAATGTCACTGGGGACTGACGGGAACCACTAGCACCAGGATAACCACTGCTAGAACCAGGCATAGATGAAATCTGAACCGATGGTGTACAAGATGAACTCTGAGCTCACAGGGAACTGAAAGATGGGTGCACCTGATGCGAACTATGAGGATCATGACCAACTGATCCACCATGATAACTTGAGCGACCTGGCTGAGCCTGCCTGGATGGGCGGCCTCTGCCGGGCTGAGGCTGCCCTCCTAAAGGAACCCCACCAAAACTCCCAATTCCTCGAGACCTATTGGCCTCCCTCTCGATCCGCTCCTGGCAGTGAACCGACTCAATCTATCAGGCAATGTCAACCACCTCCTCAAAAGAAACGCTAGATACCCTCTCCCTGGTCAGAAAAATCCGAAGATGATAAGTGAGGCCATCAACGAACCTCCTGATTCTCTCCCTATCCGTGGGAACTAGCCAGATAGCATAACGGGCCAACTCAGATTACCTCATCTCATACTGCATCATGATCATGTCCTCCTAGCGCAACTGCTCAAACTCCCTGTGCAGCTCCTCCCTGCGGAACTGCGGTATATACTTCTCCTGGAATAGAATGGAGAACTGACGCCAGGTAAGGGGTGTTGCATCAGCAGGTCTACGTCTCTCATAGGCCTCCCACCAAGCGAGTGCAGCTCCTGCGAATTAGAAGGTAGTAAACGGGACCCCACTAGCCTCCAGTATCCCTGCTGTGCGAAGGATATTATGACACTTGTCCAAAAATCCCTGGGCTTCCTCGCCCTCAGTACCACTACAAATCGGAGGCTAGAGTCTACTAAACCTCTCTAACATGCGCTGCTCATCATCTGCCAAAGCTGGGACCACAAAATCCCGGGCTGGGGCAACCGGCTGGACTGGAGCTGTACCCGGTGTCTGAAGCCCCTGAGTAACCTGCTCAAGTGTTCGGGCAGTTGGAGTCTGAGTGCCTCCCCCGACCTGAGAAGTAGCAGCAGTAGTAGACATGGTGATGGCCTGTGCTAGGATGGTGCACAACGTCAAAATCTGGGCTAGGGTCTCCTGAAGACTCAGAATCACAATGGGCACTACTGGTGCCTGAGCCTCTCCCACTGGGATCTGAACTGCGGGGACCTGATCCTGAGAAGCGGGAGGGTCCACAGGTACTTCCCTGGTTGCTGAGCGGGGCTGCATCCCTCCCTCTGCCACGACCTCGACCACGGCCTCGACCTCCAACTGGTGCTGCTGGTATCTGATCACCACGATCGGTAGCACGAGTCCTCACCATCTGCGAGAGAATGAAAATAATAGAAGTTTAGTTCCAGAATTCAACAGAGTCACACGACATAATTCAATAATGTAGGATTTTTCCTAAGGGTTCTGTAGCCTCTCAAACATATGTACAGACGTCTCTGTACCGATCCGTAAGACTCTACTAAACCTGATCATGACTGGTGAGACCTATTTAACCTAGCGCTCTGATACCATCTTGTCACGACCCGATTTCGGGCTCGTGATGGCGCCTGTCGTGGAACCAGGCAAGCCGTCCTTTTTAATTAAGCTAAATTCAATTTCCAGTAAAAATGCGATTTTGAAACAAATTTATTGATAATACTAAGAGTCTGAAGTTTAAAATTCAAAACAAAAGTTAAAATCGCCAACCCCGGATCCGGTGTCACTCAGTCATGAGCTGCTATATCATAAAATACAAAAATGAAGAAATAGACAACATAGTCTAAAAATAAGAGCAACAGGTGGAATAAGGAAGAGAAGACGAGGTCGCGATCGCCAGCTGCTACCTCGGCAACTCCAATGAAAACTCTGGCAACTGCTCAATATCCACTATCGGGTCCTGGTGTACCTAGATCTGCACACAAGGTGCAAGGGGTAACGTGAGTACACCAACTCAGAAGTAACAAACCCAAACTATGGGTTGAGAGGTAGTGACGGACAAAACCTCAGAATTTACAATAAACAATATACAGAAATTAGACATGCTAACAGTTTATCAGAATGAATAAATATGCCAAGTATGCCAGTATACTCCACATGCCATCATAAAAATATATGTATGAAACTAGTGTGGATATGCACATAGTGCTCACAACCCTCACACAACAGTCCACTCAGTACCGTATATGGCTCTCAGGCCCAGGGAAAAGTCCATCCCTGAATGTACATAATCATTGGTGACCGTAGTCACTCCGTACTGAGGAAAAAAGCCAATCCAGCCCCACAGAGAAAATCCATTCTCCGGAATACAACAGTCGGGCAAGATCCATGTCCAGGGACGATCCATCCCTCACATAACATCCACTTCGGACACGATATATGCCTAGGGAAAATCCATCCCTCAACATCAATTGCGTTCACTAGGGGTGCAGTCCGATCTCATAACTGTCTGAATAACAGGCTCTCGGCCTCACTCAGTCATTACTCTCCAGTCTCACTCACGTAGATCACAGATGCATCCATCAACCCAAAACAATGATAAGTATGCATATAATTAACAATACTGAGACTGAGGTGTAAAATTATTTGCTATAACAGGACTGAGTATATGAAATCAAATAATCACAAAATGAAACAGTAATATGCGACCACTCGGGTCTCAGCATTTTCGGCATGAAGCCTAGCATTTATACCTAATATGATTTCTAACAGGTTCACAATCACTACATTACTAGAAGTGCGGATATCGATCAGTAATAGCTACTAGAAAAATGCCATGGGATAAGCCAACCCACAAATACTCGGTGCACGCCCGCACGCCAGTCACTTGGCATGTGCGTCACCTCATTTATAGTCATAAATCATTTAGCTCAGGGTTTAGAACCCTCAGAACCAAGTTTGGAAACGTTACTTACCTTTAAACCGGTTAAAATACAATTCCGCAGTGCCTTTGCCTCTAAATTCGGACTTTGAATACTCCAAATCTGCCAAAAAATAGATGTATATCATTATAATATGCCAAGGAACGAACCCTAATCGAAATTTATCAAAAATACTCAAAAATTCCGAAATTGGTCAAACCCGACCCCCGGAGCCCACGTCTTGGAACTCGATGAAATTTACTCCACAAAAATCTTCATCCCCCCACGATTCTAGACATACCAAGAACACTGAAATCAGAGTCCAAATGGCTCCTCAAATTCCCATTTTAAGGTCTCTAAATCCCAAGCCCTAATTACCTATTTAAGCACTGTTTTTCCCCAAAGTTCCACCACTAATCCGACCTTTAATCACATATAAATGAGTTTTACGTCCAAAATCCTTACCTCAATGAGGAACTATCAATTTCCCTCTTCAAAAATCCTTCAAAAGCTTCAAACCTGAATAACAATGGTTCAAGAATGGCCAAAATTCGCTAAGGGTTCTTTTTATAGGTTTTGCCCAGCGATGACCGCTCCTGCGGTCCTTTTCTCGCACCTGCGGTCCTAGATGCGCACCTGCGAAAATGACTTAAGTCCAGACTTCCACACTTGCGGGCTTGCAGGCGCGACCAGGCGTCCGTACGTGCGCTCCTTGGCCAGGGCCCCCTCTTCCGCACCTGCGACAAATCCTCCGTACCTGCAACTCCGCAGGTGCGGTCCAAGTCTCGCACCTGCGACCTTTACTGACCCAGCCAACTTCTGAATCTACGGAGCCTTGTCCGCTTCTGCGGGTTTGCACCTGCGGTTCCCATTTGCAGGTGCGGAAACACCAGTGAGTTCCCCACAAGCAACTCCAAAATGCCAAAAATCATGTCGTCACCCATCCGAACTCAACTCGAGGCCCTCGAGACCCCAACCAAATATATAAACAAGTCATAAATGATCACCCGAACTTAGTCGAACTCTCAGAACACCTAAAATAACATCTAAACACCAAATTAACCCATGATTCAAGCCTAAAGATATTCAAACTTCCAAAATTCACAACGATGCCGAAACTACCCAAACCTCGTCCGAATGATATGAAAATTTGCACACACATCCAGAATGGCGCTACGAACCTGCTCCAACTTCTGGAATTCCATTCCGACCCATATAGCCTATTTTCCACTGCCGAACGAAAATCGCCAAAAACTAACTTTCGCCAATTCAAGCCTAATTCTACACCGGACCTCAAAACTATATTCTGAACACACTCCTAACTCCCAAATCACCTAACAAATCTATCTGAGCCATAAAATCTGTATTCCGAGGTTGTTTACCCATAAGTCAACTCCCGATTGAATTTTCCAACTATTGAGCTTAGTTTAGAGGCTGAGTGCCTTAATTCTCACCGCGAACACTCTGAACCCAAGTCAACCAACCCAACGCTACAAAAATAGATGAACCACACAAGAAATGAAGCCGAAATGGGGGAAACAGGGTAAATTCTCGAAATGAATGGCCGGGTTGTTACATTCTCCCCCTCTTAAACAAACGTTCGTGCTCGAACGTGCCAAGAGTTGTTCCAAAAGCCATCAAACTGCCGAATAACCTCACCATCCACATACCCGGGGGCGACCCCACGTCAACCTACCCCACATCGATCTAATAATACAACACATTCGAATGCCATTATATCCAACCTAATCCCTACACCTTAGAACCCAATTTCCAAGTCAGAACTCATCTACAAGATTAGAATCACGCCTCCACACACCGTATATACCGGAACCAAATCACACGAATCTGAAGTAACACAACGCATACGTCCAAACTCTATCACACCCAGCTACTTTACCTTAATCAATCCCTCTAGAAGGCCACAACAGAACCACACCATCTGTGCCTAAAACCAACGAATCGCCGCTCCCCGAAGCAGGGACGGGTAAACCATAGATCATCCCGGAGCACAGACAAACCCAATATCCATTAATTGACACCCTCACAATAGCTCTACGGAGTCAAACAATCTGATTCGGTGCAAAACACCTACATAGAGTCATACCTAAAAGTATCATCATCTATCTTATCAAACTACGTTGAAATCGATCATACTCAGAAATGGCTCATCCACCCGGATCTCCAGACCCCCAATAGGTGCCACACACAACCGACACACGCGGTCTGTAATAAAAACATACCCGCAATGGCGAGCAGATGAACATATGTAACAAAAGATTCACGGGGCGTATGCAAATAATGGGCTAAAATATGATGACATGTCAATATGAAAAAATGGAATCAAATAAGAACTGAAGATTCTAGTGACAGACTGAAACAATATATGGGATCACGGCATCAGAAGCCATCTCATTCGGTCTGGCTGAAAGTGCATAAAATCGGGCCTGATCACCACCGGATCGACCTCCCCTTCTAGGGCGACCACTACCCGCCTGACCCCCACCTCTAGCTTCTTGGGCAGGCGGTGCAGCTACTGAGTCTGAAACCGCTAGCTGACTCCTCTTCTTATAAGTACCTCTCGCAAGACGAGGACAAAACCTCTTAATATAGCCCACATCTCCACACTCAAAGCAATCTCTCTCAGAGAATGTCACTGGGGACTGAAGGGAACCCCTAGCACCAGGATAACCACTGGAAGAAGGCATAGATGAAATCTGAACCGATAGTGTCCAAGATGAATTCTGAAAGATGGGTGCACCTGATGTGAACTATGAGGATCATGACAAACTGATCCACCACGATAACCTGTGCGACCTGGCTAAGCCTGCCTGAATGGGCGGCCTCTGCCGGGCTGAGGCTGCCCACCTGAAGCAACCCCACCAAAACTCCCAGATCGTCGAGACCTCTTGGCCTCCCTCTCGATCCGCTCCTAGAGGCGAACCGACTCAATCTCTCTGGTAATGTCAACTACCTCCTCAAAAGAAGCACCAGATACCCTCTCCCTGGTCAGAAAAATCCGAAGCTGATAAGTGAGACCATCTACGAACCTCCTGATTCTCACCGTATCTGTGGGAACTAGCCAGATAGCATGATGGGCCAACTCAGAGAACCTCATCTCATACTGCATCACGGTCATGTCCTCCTGGCGCAACTGCTCGAAATCCCGGCGCAGCTCCTCCCTGCGAGACTGCGGTATATACTTCTCCATGAATAGAATGGAGAACTGACGCCAGGTAAGGGGTGTTGCATCAGCAGGTCTACGTCTCTCATAGGCCTCCCACCAAGCGAGTGCAGCTCGTGCGAACTAGAAGGTAGTAAACGGGACCCCACTAGCCTCCAGTATCCCTACTGTGCGAAGGATCTTCTAACACTTGTCCAAAAAGCCCTGGGCTTCCTCGCCCTCAATACCACTACAAATCGGAGGCTGGAGTCTACTAAACCTCTCTAACCTGCACTGCTCGTCATCTGCCAAAGTTGGGACCACAAAATCTCGGGCTGGGGAAACCGGCTGGACTGGAGCTGTCCTTGGTGTCTGAAGCCCCTGAGTAACCTACTCAGGTGTCCGGGCAGCTGGAGTCTGAGTGCCTCCCCCGGCCTGAGAAGTAGCAGCAGTAGTAGACATGGTGACGGCCTGTGCCAGGCCGGTGCACAACGTCAAAATCTGGGCTAGGATCTCCGAAGACCCGGAATCACAATGGGCACTGCTGGTGCCTGAGCCTCTCCCACTGGGATCTCAACTGCGGGGACCTGATCTTGAGAAGTGGGAGGGTCCACAGGTACTGCCCCGGCTACTAAGCGGGCTGCACCCCTCCCTCTGCCACGACCTCGACCACGGCCTCGACCTCCAGGTGGTCCTGCTGGTGTCTGATCACCACGATCGGTAGCACGAGTCCTCACCATCTGTGAGAGAATGAAAACAACAGAAGTTTAGTTCCAGAATTCAACAGAGTTGCACGACAGAATTCAGTAATGTGGGATTTTTCCTAAGGGTTCTGTAGCCTCTCGAAGATAAGTACAGACGTCTATGTACCGATCCGTAAGACTCTACTAAACCTGCTCATGACTGGTGAGACCTATTTAACCTAGCGCTCTGATACCATCTTGTCACGACCCGATTTTGGGCTCGTGATGGCGCCTGTCGTGGAACCAGGCAAGCCGTTCTTTTTAACTAAGCTAAATTCAATTTCCAGTAAAAATGCGATTTTTAAACGAATTTATTGATAATACTAAGAGTCTGAAGCTTAAAAATAATATTTGAAACAAAAATTAAAATATCCAACCCCGGATCCGGTGTCACTCAGTCATGAGCTGCTATATCATAAAATAGAGAAATGAAGAAATAAACAACATAGTCTCAAAATAAGTGCAACAGGTGGAATAAGGAAGAGAAGACGAGGTCACGATCGCCAGCTGCCACCTCAGCAACTCCAATAGAAACTCTGACAACTGCTCAATATCCACTACCAGGTCACGGTGTACCTGGATCTGCACACAAGATGCATGGGGTAACGTGAGTACACCAACTCAGAAGTAACAAACCCAAACAATGGGTTGAGAGGTAGTGACGGACAAAACCTCAGAATTAACAATAAACAATATACAGAAATTAGACATGCTAATAGTTTATCAGAATGAGTAAATATGCCAAGTATGCCAGTATAATCCACATACCATCATAAAAATATATGTATGAAACCAGTATGGATATGCACATAGTGCTCACAATCCTCACACAACAGTCCACTCAGTACCGTATATGGCTCTCAGGCCCAGGGAAAAGTCCATCCGAGAATGTACATAATCATTGGTGACCTTAGTCACTCCGTACTGAGGAAAAAGGCCAATCCAGCCCCACGGAGAAAGTCCATTCTCCGAAATACAACAGTCGGACAAGATCTATGTCCAGGGACGATCCATCCCTCACATAACATCCACTTCGGACACGATCCATGCCCAGGGAAAATCCACCCCTCAACATCAATTGCGCTCACGGAGGGTGCAGTCCGATCTCATAACTATCTCAGTAACAGGCTCTCAGCCTCACTCAGTCATTACTCTCCAGTCTCACTCACATGGATCACAGATGCATCCATCAACCCAAAACAATGATAAGTATGCATATAATTAACAATACTGAGACTGAGGTGTAAAATTATATGTTATAACAGGACTGAGTATATGAAATCAAATAATCACAAAATGAAACAGTAATATGCGACCACTCGGGTCTCAGCATTTTCGGCATGAAGCCTAGCATTTATACCTAATATGATTTCTAACAGGTTCACAATCACTACATTATTAGAAGTGCGGATATCGATCAGTAATAGCTACTAGAAAAATGCCATGGGATAAGCCAGCCCACAAATACTCGGTGCACGCCCGCACGCCAGTCACTTGGCATGTGCGTCACCTCATTTATAGTCATAAATCATTTAGCTCAGGGTTTAGAACCCTCAGAACCAAGTTTGGAAACGTTACTTACCTTTAAACCGGTTAAAATACAATTCCGCAGTGCCTTTGCCTCTAAATTCGGACTTTGAATACTCCAAATCTGCCAAAAAATAGATGTATATCATTATAATATGCCCAGGAACGAACCCTAATCGAAATTTATCAAAAATACTCAAAAATTCCGAAATTGGTCAAACCCGACCCCCGGGGTCCACGTCTCAGAACTCGATAAAATTTACTCCACAAAAATTCTCATCCTCCCACGAGTCTATACATACCAAGAACACTGAAATCGGGGTCCAAATGGCTCCTCAAATTCCAATTTTAAGGTCTCTAAATCCCAAGCCCTAATTACTTATTTAAGCATTGTTTTTCCCCAAAACTCGTCCGAATGAAATGAAAATTTGCACACACATCCAGAATGTCGCGACAAACATGCTCCAACTTCCGAAATTCCATTCCGACCCCGATAGCATATTTTCCACTGCCGACCGGAAATCGCCAAAAACTAACTTTCGCCAATTCAAGCCTAATTCTACACCGGATCTCAAAACTACATTCCGAACACACTCCTAACTCCCAAATCACCTAACGAAGCTATCTAAACCATAAAATCCGTATTCCGAGGTCGTTTACCTATAAGTCAACTCCCGGTTGACTTTTCCAACTATTGAGCTCATTTTAGAGGCTAAGTGCCTTAATTCTCACCACGACCACTCTGAACCCGAGTCAACAAACCCAACGCCACACAAAAGAGATGAACTACACAAGCAATGAAGCCGAAATGGGGGAAACGGGCTAAACTCTCGAAACAAACGGCCGGGTCGTTACACAAATTCCTTTATTTCTTAAAAATTAACTGATATTAAAATACACATTTTTAAACTTTAACTTTAAAAAATAAAACTGATTTATATTATTATTTAAAAATTAAAAAGTTCACATTTTAAAACAGTTCTTTACTCTTTAACTTTGAACCATGAAAACCAAACCTTTTTTTTAAAAGAGCTATATTAAATTCAAAATCACAGATTCATTTTTTTAATTAAAATGAACTAACTATATAACATACATTTAAAAAAATAACTGTTTCAATGTTTTTTGGAATATAAAACTCCTTAAAAATTCGATTTTGAACCATGAAGACCGTAAGTTCTTTTAAAAGAAAAAGAGCTTTTATTTAATTTTATATTTCATATTTCATATTTCTTTAATTCTAAAAAGTTAAGTTGTTTACTCTTTAACTTGCAAAAAACGATTTAGATTATTATTATTTAAAAAAATAAAAAAAATTACACATTAAAAACCCCCCATCATCTGAAAACCCTAAATTACAATAGTGGACAATCGCCCCAACCATACGCACCAAACCACAATCTCCCTAAAAAATTGCACGATTGAAACTCACGAAACATACGCACGATTGAAACTCAAGAAACCATCTTCAACTGCGTTAAACCGACAGCCAATTTTTATTTCTCCGACTGATTCAAATCTATCTGCTACTATCAAAAATTCAAGTCACAGTGATTTGATCAAGAATATAATAATTTCAAAAATATAATGGAAATTGAAAGTTCAGGTTGTTCATCTTTGGAAATACCATATCATTAAAATTGAGATGCGACTTTCTCAATTTAATCAGTTCTACAAGATGAAAGCGTATTAAAAAAATATTATCGTCTTATAATTATGCGACTTTCTCAATTTAATCAGTTCTACAAGATGAAAAGGTATTAAAAAAATATTATCGTCTTATAATTCGTTTTAGTAACTCTGTTTTTTAATTTGCATTTGTGGGTATTCATGGATAATCAGTAGTATTTGTGCACCCGTAATCATATGTATCCTCAAATATATTTCTCAGTGATATACTATAACATGTATCACGTTTTGCTTCTCTGTTTTCTAATGTATAAATCTGGATTTTGTATCTGCTCATCGTATATTATTTAATTTTTATGTGCATATTCATGGAATAATCAGTAGCAAAAACATGTTTTTAAGTCGCAGATTTTCGTTAAATTGCATATTTTAAGTCTTTTTTTAAACTCAATTCTTTTTTTTATCGTTGTTAGGATCCTGACTTCAATACTATTCAAGGCATAGATGAAGAGAAGGAATGCGAGGTAAATACATCGCTCCCTTTTAATTTGTTCTTTACGATGACATATATTTTACTTAAATGTGGACAAACATATTTGACGATAGAATTTTAGATCTGGTCAAACCATGATTCTTCAGAGGATGCACTAAACAACTTGCTTATTGGAATTCAAGGGTTTATATTCGGTAGTAAGTAAGCATATATGTTGTATTAAAAAATTTGATAAACTGCATTAATATTTATATTCTGATGAGTTGGTCAATTATCCTTTCTGTTTTCTTCATTATAAGATAGCACATTCAGATTTGGAACATTTTTTTTTTGTATAAGATGCATTTGGTAATGGCTAATTGTGGTAAGGTTTGCTTATTGGGTATGGTTTGGTACTGACATACATTTGTATCTAGATACTAAAAGCTTGGAACACTCATGTTAATAACCCTGGTTGGAGGCTCCAAATTGAATTAAGATAGATCTCCAATGAGCTGCTTTGAGAAAACTATCTTCTGACTGAAGCTTATTTGGCTGGATTGCTAATTTTGTATTGCTGAATTTTACAAGTCACTGTACTAAAATTTAGAAAATTCAAAAATATAAAGGTATATCTACTTTGTGCTAGCACGGAATATAATTTAGTTCTGTCTTTCCCAAATATATAGGAAACTAAAATTATTTAGTTATTGATCTGATTTATTTGAGGCCTACGAAGTTCAAAAAAATCCAAGTAACAAGATCTTTGACTTTTTTTTTTCCTTTTTGGTTGTTTGAAGTACAAACTTTTTAAGCCTATAATACTATATTTACAAAACTAAGATATAACACTTGAATTTTTCATTTTAGTTTGCAACTTACTATCTATATTTTATGTTTATCAGGAGAGGGTACGTCACCTCTTCCTATGGACATAGTCAAAAAGGTGCAAGACAAGTCGGACATATACATGACAATTTGGACAAGCACATGCTAAAAATTCATGAATGATTGTCTGCATATAAATGAGCTCGAAATACATTAAATACACATTTCTAAATCGGTTGCTTGAATTACAATTTTTTTGCCCGATAATACTATATTTAACAAACTGTTGTGTAACACATGAATCTTTGATTGTTGTATTTTATATTTATCAGGAGAGGGTATGTCACCCTTTACATTTGTTCACTTCATATCGTGAAACGGACAATTTTGAGCCAAAGTCAAAGACAAAGTCGGATAGGTGCAGGATAAATTTGATAAGCACATGACAAGAATGCACAGTACTATTCTGACAGATTCAGGATAAGTCGGACTGGCGCAGTATATATATTTGTACCTAGAACATCAGCTTCATCAGTTTCAAGCACAGAAGAGTTGCCCGTGGAAGAGAAGTTTAGACTTGCATTTCTAGAGAGAGAAATCGACTAGCACTAAAGTGAGCAAAGAATGCAAGACAACATTACTGTTGTGCAGAAAAAGAAATGGGTAATTATGAATAGAAGGGCAAAAGCACGCATAACATAGATATGTACTTTTGTAACCTCCATTCTATCTTTATCAACCAATAGAAAGAGCTTCTCTTTGACAACAAATGTTGATAAGGAAGCAAATGCTTTAGCAACCCTCATGTACAGTTGTATTTAATCATGTACAATTATATTTAGTCTTTTATATATTATGCTTTTTCAAGGGGTAATGTGGCACAAGTATTAATTTTTCAACATTATATCCTACTTTTTAGTGGGCTAAAAGAAGTTCACACCCCTGTAATGATATTCGAAACAATATGATTTTGAAGTTTGTGCTTAAAGAAGGAATTAATAATAGTTGGTGCTAGAAAATGAAGAACAAATCTCTCCATATCAATGAGTTTCAAATGTCGTAAAACTGTTTTGTACTAATATCTATCATAATTTATTAGAATAAAACATTTGACTTTTGTTTATCGAGCGTTTTTTTTCGCCTAAAATGAAGTTTTTGCGTGAGAATTTCAAACTCTAAAATTATATAGTCGAACCAACAAAGAAATATGTTATTATATTAGATGACGACATATGATCTCGAGCGTCTATTCAATATACTATTAACAAGAATATGGAAGAAAAGATTATGCATAAGTGTTCCAAACGTACTCTTAAAGGCAAATGTAACAAGCAACAACGCTTTTAATTGATGCAACAATGGAGAGGCCTTTGGTCTTTCCCTTGGCTAATGTTACATATACATCTTTTTCTATTATCTCTCTTGCTGTTTATCTCTTTGAACTAATTCGCGTATCGCACGGGTACATATACTAGTATAATTTAATAAGATAAATGTTCAGTCTTTCTAAGGGGCCATGATATCACAAAAAGATTCATAAAAGAGAGGAAAGATATCAGTAAAGTTAGCCTTCACGCTGGAAGTTTATTTCGGAATAGCTCAAGCAAGTACGTAAATGTATGATATCAAAAAGGTAAGATTATATAAAATATATATTTTTCTATGGTTCACATAAATAGTTGTACCAAGGTAGAGTAGATTTTGAGGGTTTGACATATGCCTTTCTCTGAGAGCCTCGCTTTCTCAAGTTCAGCTGATTCAAAGTAGAATAGAACATTACAAGAAACAATATTAAGGTGTTTGCTTGTGAAGTGTGCAACCTAAAGCAATAAAACGGGTGTTATATGATGTTTAGACATAAGATTAGTCGCTTTGAAGTGTCGTAAAGTTGGGATACAATAAGAACGAAGAGGGTCCAAGATGAGTGGGCCAATTGATCAAAAAGGTTTCCAGGTTATAAGTATTGCACAAGCTAGACCATGGAATAAGAAGATATATCCTAAAGAAAAAGATAACAAAAAGAAAAAGGCCACAAGATGAGATTATGACTAACTAGTGGTATTACAATATACGAGTAATGAATCAGGAAGGGGTTCATGTCACGACCCAAAATCCCTAAGTCGTGATGGCGTCGGACATCAATGTCAGGCAAGCCAACTCATTAATTAATTGAAATAACTTTCCGGTCTAAAATATTTATGAAAATACTTCCTTTCACTTCATTACACAATAATCAAATAAAAGTCTGTTAATTAAAATAATGGTTTAAAGATTACACTTAAGAAATTATATCCCAATACATATCCCAGAACCCAGTGTCACAAGTACATGAGCAATTTCTAAGAATTCAACAATCATTACAAGTATGTCCGAAATAGAACTGGTCAAGGAAATGTAAATGAAATAGATACAGTACGAAGGAGACTCAGTCAGCTGCGGATCGCCTCCGGATGATGCAGCTCGCCTAAGTCTCCGAATCCTCCACATTGCTATGAGAGTACCTGTGCAATAAAATGCACAACAAGTGTAGCATGGGTACAAAAGCAACGTGTACTCAGTAAGTCGCACGCCTAACCTCGGAGAGGTGGTGACGAAAGGTCAAATTAGACACTTACTAAAGGTCAATTTAGAATATTTAGGTATGGCCCTAAGTATGATTTATCATAGGCAATTTATAAAAACAGGATTTAAATATCTTTCAACTCCGTTCACGTTTACGCTTTATATATTTGTCATATTAACAATTAATCAACATGGTGATTTAACAAAATAATAATCAATCGATGGGAAGGAACAAATTCTTCCAAAATCTTTTTAATAAATTTAAATCTCTGTCATTTCAATTGACAACTTAATATTTCAGGCCAGTAATCAGGAAAAATCATATCAACTACGCAGCAAATATCATGCGCGAGCAATGTCGAGGGTCAAACGGTGCGGACCAACAATAATAAAATGTGCACTGCCGAAGAATCGAACGCTCGAATCATAGATGCATCTATCTGCCCCGCTCGCGAATCAATCATGCGACGCAACTAAAAATAATACGGCTAACCTGCTCGCGAATCATACCTGCGACTCAGGTGCTCATATGAATACACACACACAAATACAGGGTCATCCTGCTCGCGAATCATCCATGCGACTCAGGCACCCAAAGTTACACATATCCACATAATCAATCCGTATTTTATCAAGAAATAATTTTTCTCAGGAAAGTGGTAAAATTCTTATTAAAAGAAACATGAAATATAGGTTTTGAAATCTTTATTTTTGAAACTCATTTGTCAAGTTTAATGGTACTCCATGATACAACCCAGTCCAAGTACACAAATATCTACAGCGGAACCAATTCACTTTCTAGAAGATTAACAAAATGAACTCTAGCTTCCTTTTAGCTATTCAATTATGTTTTCGATTATATTAGCAGTTTAATATTACATGCAGGATTACAGGTACACCACGTAAGGCATGATAGTGGGTCCTAAACTACCCGAACATGGCATAATAGTAGCTACGCACGGACTCCTGTCACCTCGTGTGTACGTAGCCCCCGAAGATAATAGCATGTACTGAATTAATTCACCTAGGGGGGACGATTCCCCCTCACAAAATTGGAAAGGAGACTTACCTCGCTCCGAAATTCCAACACCGGCTTCCAAGCCCCTCCGATGACTCCAACGGACGCACAACGCTCCGAAACTACCACATAATGGCAAAGCAATGAAAATTCATCCTAATACTCACAATAAATTCAAATTTTATCATTCCCCAACCTTGCTCAATGAAATGACCAAAATGCTCTCAGGCCCACGTGCCCGGAGTTCGAAATTTCCTGAAGATAATCTCTACCCGTAGCTTTACTAATCCAAATATACAATTTACTCAAATATTCATGCTCGATTCGTGGCTAAATCCAATTTACCAAGTTTCTAGGTTTTTCTTCAAAAACCCCACTTTTTCCACAATTTCCCATATCAAATTTAGGTAATGATCTTGTATTTAACTTGGAAATGAGAAAGGATCACTTACCTCTTGATGCTTGGTGAAAATCTCCTTTTGAAATCCTCCAAAATCGCCTCAACCAAATGAAAAATGTGAGAGAAATGGCACAACCCCGACTTTAAAACATTTTGCCCAGGCCTCTTTTCGCACCTGCGATTCAATGGCCGCTCCTGCGGCTCCGCACCTGCGGAAATTCCATCGCAGGTGCGGCTCTGACTTGACCCAGCAAATACCCGCTCCTTCGATCCCCTCTTCGCACCTGTGATTTCGCAGGTGCGACCAATCTTCCGCACCTGCGGCCTCCTCAGCTCCAGCCCTAATCTCGCACCTGCGGCTCTGCACCTGCGGTCAAAGCCTCGCAAGTGCGGTTACACCAGATGACAGCAACCTTCAGCCTTCTCCAACTTCAAATATTAATCCGTCAATCACCCGGGGCCCTCGGGACCCCGTCCAATCACACCAACCTGTCCCAAAACATGACACGGAATTGCTCAAGCCCTCAAATCACATCAAACAACGCCGAAATCACGAATTGCACTCAAATCCAATTCTTTAAGAACATAGAATTTCAAACTTCTACATCCAACGCCGAAACCCATCGAATCACATCTGATTGACCCCAAATTTTTCACAAGTCATATTCAACATTACGGACCTGCTCAAACTTCTGGAATTGCATTCCGACCCCGATATCAAATTTTCCACTCCCGGTCGGGTTCTTCAAAAACCTTCAAATTTCTATCTTTAGCCAAATGACTTCAAACTGACCTATGGACATCCGAATTCACTTCTGATCGTGCTCCCAACTCCAGAATCACCATATGAAGCTATTCGCAGACTCAGAATCCCAAACGGACATCAATATCATTGAAATAAGCCAAACTTAGGAAATTCCTTCAAAAATGCTGACTTCCACAATACACGCCGAAGTGCTCCCGAGTTATCCAAAATTCGATCCGGACATACGCACAAGTCCAAAATCATCATACGAACCTGCAGGAACCTTCAAATCCTGATTCAGAGGTCGTTTACTCAAAATTTCAATCTTAGTTGATTCTTCCAACTTAAGGCTTCTGAAATGAGAATTTTCTTTCCAAATAAATTGTGAACTTCCTGAAATTCAATGACGAATTTCCGACCACGTCCACATGTCATAATACCTGAAATGAAACTGCTCAAGACTTCAAAGCGCTGAACGACACGCTAGAGCTCAAAATGACCGGACGGGTCGTTACAGTTCATCTACAAAGTATTGAATCGAGAAAGTCTTGAATATTATGAAAGGATTAAATGCGCGTGAAAAGAACATTTTAAAGATATGTTGATGATACTAGGATAAATCTAGACCAATGGTTAGTACTCGACAAACTTATATGCAAGTAAGTATCAAAGTAAATGGAGGACACTTTGCTCCAAGAAGATGGATGCATGAAAGAACATATCCCCTTGCGAGAATAGTGATTGGTTACTAGGTTACTGAAGTGAACATATGTAATTTAGGAAGAATCCTATGAAGCACAAAGAAGAGTAAAGAACAAGCCCAATCATTTTAAAGGTGAATCGTGATAAGTATAATTGGTATGAGATTGACCTAACAAGAAAAGACCCTATCCATCTGAGAAACAAATAGATAGTAAGTACATATAATTGCAATGTTTATAGTGTCAAGCCCATAAACCCATACTAGGAAGTGAATTAACATCTTCTTTTGAGGGTCAAAGCCAAAACCATTTGTCGTTTGCTAGCAAACCATCATCTAAGTACATGAAATATTCAAGTATGTACATAAGTTTAAAGGTTCTTGTATAGTGCGAGTTTAACACAAACTAATATAAGAGTAACATGATGTTGTAGTAGATTAGGATGTATCAATAGATTAAAAGAGCAAGACAAGAGATGCTATTGAAAATGTATATCGTAAGAGCACATATAGTGAAAACAAAGGGATGAAGTTTTTAAAGTGTTAATAGCCTCGGAGGATAAAATAACAATAGAATATTGTTAGCCAAAGAGCTACAGAAGAGTATGCTAAGGCGCCTAAGCTATGCGATGTCATAGCCCTCACATTGTGACGACCCGGTCGGTCGTCTTAAGAATTAACGCCTTGATCCCCTGTTAACTGTTTTCCCTAAGTCTATTTCTGCTAAATTGAATTGCCGGGATGTTCAGTTTTGAGTTTCGGAGAGTTTTGGGACATTTAGTCCCTAAATGAGAGCTTAAGTGTTGGAACGTTGCCCGTAGTCGGAGCAGTGTGAAGACGGCCTCAGAATGGAAATCCGATGGTTTCGTTAGCTCCGTTAGGTGATTTTGGGGTTGGGAGCATGCTCAGAATGTATTTTGGAAGTCCGTAGCTCATTTAGGCTTGAAATGCCGAAGTTTGAATTTTTGGAGTTACCGGTCCGATAGTGAATTTTTTATCTGAGGGTCAGAATGGAATTCCAAAATTTGTAGTAATTCTGTCATGTCATTTTGGATGTGTGTGCAAAATTTGAGGTCATTCAGATAATTTTAGACGTGTTTCGGCGTCGGATGTGAATGTTAGAAATTTCATAAGTTCTTAGGCTTGAATCTATGCATATTCGATGATTTTGATGTTATGAGATCTGTTTTTAAGGCTCGACCAAGTTTGAATGAAATATTAGGGTTGGTTGGTATTTTTGGTTGAGGTCCCGGGGGCCTCGGGTGTGTTTCGGGTGTTCAAACAGAAATTTTTGGCCTATGAGTCTTTGCTGGTTTTTTTGGTTTTTCTTCAGCTGTGTTTTGCTCTCTGCGATCGCAAAGGTTCACTCGCGATCGCATAAGGTAAAGTGACAGGTCCTGCAGTTGTTCTCTGACGTGTGGCTAGAATTCATGGTTTAACACGTTATATGCCTTGAATTTGATGTGCGTTAATGATAAAAATACACTTTGTATGTGCATAATGGAGTCTATTTCATGTGTAGGTGAATTGGAGATGGAAGCCAAGCTAAATGGATGCATAAACATCAAAGATACGCTCAAGAGGCGAAGAGGAGTGCACCGGGCTTTAGCCGTGCGTTTGGGCTATAAAGCCTGGTGAGGCCAGGCATTATCCAGGCCTTAGAGCCATAACGCCAGGCCTGGCCTGGCTTTATCCAGGCGTTAGGGCCATAAAGCCAGGTCCCTGGTCTGGTCCAATCCGAGTTTTGAAGATTTTAAGTGTTTCCCGGTTTGAATAGAAGTCTCCTACACGTTTAGGGTTTATGCCAAACATATAAATAGACCCAAAAACACAACTTTAAGGGGATGCCATTAGAGACGAGAGAAGCATGTGGAATACTACTCAGAGAAGCAAAACATTGATTTTTACAGCTTTTATTCATTACTTTGTAGTTTAATTATGCAAGTTATTTTGGGTTTGATTCTTATGAGCATGTGTAGCTAATTTCTTAATCTAGGGTATTGGTGGAATCCGTTGGGGATGAACTTATTGTGATATTAATATAGCTTTGATTGGTTGATTAAACTCTATTTGTTCAACTACGTTCTTGTTGTAGTTGATTGAAAGGGCCCTCAATTAGCTGTTCCTATTTATTATGTATCTACTTGAGAGAGAGTGCATATTTAGGTAGTTGTTTGAACAACACCACTCCCAGAGTATAGACGAAAGTCATAACCGAGGGTTTAGAGGTTGGATTAGAGATAACGATACTTCGGGTGCAATCTAAGTGAACTGTAATGCAATCTAGCTAGCGTAACTTGAGAGAGTGCGTCTAGTAAATTATCATAATTACTTGAGAGAGATTTATGGTAGATAGAGTGTTCATGATTGATAGAGACAACTAATCAAGCTATAAGAAGTATCCGAGAAGGAAGTTCACCGACGGGGGAAACCATAACCTTAGACCTTTATTATAGTGGTTTACACCATATTGTTAGTTAATCGTTAGTTTATTAATTTTGTCAGTAGAAATAGTAAAACATCACCAATTGATATTCAAAAGTCTTGAGAAAATTGATTAA